>JAMQGT020011925.1:0-286942 GCA_024447675.2 Pterophyllum scalare | reverse complement strand
ATATTTAGCACCTGGGCACATTCGTTCATAGAGCAAAGAGTCGGATTAAATCATACAGATGGAGATGTTACATGAGGTAAGGAAAGTGTTGACGTCGTCGTGCTTAGAAAACGAGCTGGAGCTGGTACCTGACTATGCGCGACTATGACTCACACACGAACAACTGCTGCTTCTCAAAACTTCCAAAAACAGCCGTGTTTTATGTTTTTACCGAGACCTCAGAGGCATCCATCACTTTCACCTTCCTTCAGAAAATTCTCGCCTCATGCGTGTTGTCAAGCTTTCGCTCAAACCACACAGACTCTTGGAAAACTGTCAAATCTGAAGTGAACAGACATGTCCTGGTAATGGACCTGTAATAACCCTGCATATAGGGACCTGTTTTTGCAGCATATAAATATTCCTACACCTCCCCCAAATGTACCCTGGCTCGACTGGAGCCATAAACCCGTCTGCTTCGTAAGGTATGTGATGCAAACTAACTGTGGCAGTCCAGCTTAAGGTCAGCCAAGGAGACCTGCCGCCTGAGGCGGGATGAAGGGAACAACTGTTCACGTGCAAAGCGTGTAACTGTTGGGTGTATGTGCAAAATCACCTGCAGGGAAGCAGGGCATTACCCATGAGCAAAGTCGAAGCGACAGATACACGATGTGCATTTTTTATTTGTGCAGGTGTCGCTGTTTTGGATTGAGTCAAACTTAGCAAACCTGTACTCGGTGGGCTGGAAAGTGGTACATCAGATTGTTTGAAGTTGTTTTTCAGCAGCTATATATTGTGTAAATGTGGCACCGACTTGCCATGGAAACCACCTGTATTTAGCATAGTGTCAGGCTAACATATGTTCGACTAAAAGTCTGTTTAGCTGTGGCATTTGTAATGTTCTTCACACACTTAATTGATGCTTTGTTAAAAGCCGAGGCACTTAGAAACTGATACTTAGCTTCAGGTTGAGTGTGTAAATGTTTAACTTATTAAAGCTCCACACACTGCAGTGATTTCTGTTTTGCTACCGACCTTAACAGTCGCATTTTTTTTCTTCTGAATACAGCTGTTCTATTGTAATAACCGGTGGTTTCTTTCTTTAATTCTTTATTTTAGTTCATTATAATTTTGTTGGATTGCTGACATTGTTGTGTTTTCTGTTACGTTTGCTGGCTCATGTTGACACATATTAGCAATTCATGAATCCAGGTGGGAGATATCAGAGCCTGCAAAAAAATAAATAAATAAATAAATAAAATCAGCAACTAAACAAAAAGAAGGAAATTGGATAAAGGCAGGTTCCATCACAGTGTGGATGTTTTTGTTGAAAGGATGCTTTTTAATCAGGTTTTGGGTTCAACTGTTGGAGATTATGTTGGCCCTCAATGTGTGTGTGTGTGTGTGTGTATATACTACAGCTGCAGGCAAACATTAACTACAAACAGCTGTACTGATGACAAAATGGAAACAGCCTTTGTCCAGAGAGAAGAAACCAGCAAGACCATTCAGAATGAACGTAACCCAACATGATGATGTGCCACATGAACACGGGGAAGGTACGAATGTTCGATTCTGTGCGCAGATCTTCCTCTAAAATTTTGGCAGAGGTAGAACACATAATTTCATACAGCACAAATGTTACAAATGGTAAGTGACATTTATGACTGCAGCTGCGTCTCCTTTTGTAAAACATCGGGCTCATTTTGAAAAGCCACGAGCCTGCGACTGTTATGGGGGCTGACCTTTATAATGCTGTCCAACAGTTATCTGCAATTTACCCATTATAGGAGGATCATATATAAACAACTTACACTGCAGGCTTAAAGGGATTTTTAGAAGTATATCATTGGAGTTATACTTTAATAAAATTCTAAAATTTTAAAAGTCTATCAATATCAGTTGCTAAACCGTACATCTGGGATATCTGGAAATAGTCCAAATATTCCAATAGTCATTGGAAATGAGCCACATCATGACTGTACAGCAGGTCCAAACCTAATCGCATAATTTTTCTAATTTTGCCTCTGCGTGCCAACACAATGGATTTTAGATCAACCAATCAGGATGCGCCTGAAGTATAAACGTGCAGCTTAAATTCGAGGGGTCTGACAAAAGCATTGTAGTAACTGTTTAGGAATTACAGCCATTTTTATTCGTAGCCTTCCATCTGCAGCTGCCTTCAGCGGTTGCTTGTTTGTTGGTCTCTTTACCTTCAGTTTTGTCTTCATTAAGTCATGTGACTGACTTAGTCATTGAAGAATGCCATATTTCTTTTGCCGCCAGAAACCCCCGGGAAACTGAGCAGAGAGCATTGTCCTGTAAGCTTCATAATTCATCCTGCTACTTCATTCAGCAGTCATATCATGGATAAACACTAATAACCCAGTTCCACTGGTGGTAGTGCATTCCCGTGCCATAACATTTCCTCCACCATGTTTGACAGATAGTGCGGTTTGCTTGAGCTGGTCCTTCTGGTCATTCTGGTGCAGGTTAATCTCGGTTTCACCTGTCAAAAAAAAAAAACGTTCAGGACTGGACAGACTCCTCTAGATGTTTTCTAGCAACGTACTAACTGGCCCTCCTATTCTTTAGTGTAACCACCGGTTACATTCATGCTAGCATCTCTTGATCCCACTGAAGGTTGCATGTGAAAATGGCCATGGTCTTAACCATGAGTAAGCAGGCAAGTGGCCATAAACCCATCTCTTTTAATGCACTGTCACAAGTTCTTTTTCCATTGTATTTGTAATTCTACATAATGCGGTGTTATCTGCTATATCAATACTTTGTAATAATTTTGAAGATATGTGCCGTTGTCATTGCAGCCGGTGTGCAAAATTATCTGAAAAAGTAAAGTAAAGGAAAAACTTATTAAGGTCGTGATGGACAACTATAAGGTCAAGCATAGTGATCACAGAGATGAAGGCCAAATTAGATAGAATCTCATGATTGACCACATACAGGGGTCATCTCAAATTAATACAAGCCTTCTGCTTGATTGATTTTTATGTTACAAAATTTGAACATATGAGTGCTGTGAAATTTTAGCTTCACATGTCAAATAATTTTCAATATATATATATTTTTTGGGAAAATTGTCCTTTGACCCCTGTCAGGCACATTGATATCTGAGGCAGTGTTTGAATATTGGTCAAATAGTGGACTTTACAAGGTGGCTTGATTTTTTTTTTTTTTCCAGATTTTAATTACCCAGTACACATTTTGTAATGTATCTGCTCCAGTTTACAGATCCTGATTCATTCTGATGATAAGAAAGACCAGAGACTCAAAAACAGCTCAAAAACTCTTAAATAGCCTGAAAAATAGTTTTTGAGCTGTTCATGGCATCAAACATGGCCTCAGATTTCAAGGAGCGAACAAATGGCCTGAATGTGGGCCAAAAGACCAAATTTTTAAAATATACATATATGTTCAAAATTTAGACCGTAAATTTTTTATTCAAATTGGAGATGGTTGAGCAAATTGGAGATGGAATGACCTACCGAATAAAGACGTCTTAACTTAGAATCAAACAGTGAGACTTTCATCTTCACTATATACATGTTGTAAGTTGCATGGATCACAGACATGCTGCCAATGTATGTACTTAAGCCTACCTTCTGATGCCCATGGCAGGCACATACATATTTAAGTTTGATCTCAAGACAGCCAATTAATATCTTCATTAGTATGCATACAGGAGTGTGAACATGCAAAGGAGGAGGAGGAAGCCATGGCATGTTCCACTTAAGATCTTGTGAAGTCTTGTGCTTATTCCTGATCACCGAAAATAGAAATTGGAACACACAATATTAAATCAGATTGACTTCCTTGCTCCGCATGGTGATTTAGTGTCTTGTTTAACAGAAAATATAAATTTATGAGTGGTTCCTTAATCAGTCTAAACACCTTACTAGTGACACCAATTTATAGCATACTGTGTGAAGGGTAAACACATCAGCATGCACTGAAGAGTGGCTTTCTGGGATCATTCTAAAAATACAGACAATAAACGTACGTGGTTTTTGTCCCTTCATAGGCTCCAACATTAAGTCATTTAAAATGTGAGAATTTTGGAAATATGTGTTTTTTTTTTAACCCAGTGATTTAAAGGAGGTCTCACATTGCTTGAGATCTGAGAATGACTCAGCTTAAATTACATCAAATGTGATATTTTGGTGCGGTCAGGGATTAGTTTAAAAAGTCGTATTCTTTTCATCTACAATTTGTTTCTGCACCAGTTGTGAGCCGCTGTGATGCACAGAACATTTCACCAGTGAAAAGAATGCTGAGGTACATTGGAGGTAAATGTAAGAAATTATTATTTCCACCTGCCAATGTGATGTCATTGCTTAGACAGGACTGAAGTAAGAACAGTAGGATTTGTCTTCCCAAAGAAACTTAGATGTGAGTCGGTTAAAGGACGTGGCAGTCATACTGATGGACAATGGTGAAGTCGCACTCTAAGGTTTCCTTGTAACAACTGAAGAATCAAATAATAATCTCTGTTGAAGGTTAAAGTATAATTTAATTCAGTACTGTAGCTGCACATGTACCTCCATACCGAAAAAAAAAAAAGAGAGATAAAATGAGCCAGCAATGCTTTAAATCTACCTGTGCTATATGAAAATGTCAAATCTTAAAAATAACCGTGGGCCAACTGACTAAAAATACTAGTTCCCAAATAACTGCTTTAAAATTAATGTTTTTATTTTATTTAGCTTTGTCTCTTAGTCCGTTCAGAGCCTTGCTTCCTGTTTCTAACAAACATCAAAGATACTAGCTAGAAATGCAATATTGAGTAGAACTATCCTGCAGCAGTAAATTTAACCCCCTGTTGTTTTGTTTTTTTTTTTCCCTCCAAAGTCTGTGTTCAATCTTGCCAAGACATGGAGTAATCCTGTTTTTGGCTGGTGCCTTTCCATGAAAGCCGACATTCAGGAAGTTACTACACGCAGACACATGCGTGCTGTCAGCTGGAAGGCGTTCATCAGATTTTGCATCCTTCCGTTATCCTGTCACAAAAGTCTCAATAAAATGCGGCTCTTTTCATTTTCTGTCTGTCTCCTCCCCATCCCCCACCCCTTTGAATAAAGACACAACAGCAACCTGGCAAGTGGCAACGGCAATTCAGCAGCCTGGCAAAGGACATGAATCACGAGAGGTTTCCAAGACAGCCTTGAGCTGTCAAAGAGTGGAAGCAGTCAGGCTGCTGAGATCTGCCTTCTCATTCGATTAAAGCAGCTGGGAGATATTAAACTGTACAGTAACAGGTCGGATAGCATTGCCGCCACACCGTTCACCCCTTTTTGTGTCGCTTTTGTCTGTGTTTTGTATGCTATTTTTATTTGGTTCAAAACCTTCACAAGGTTTACTTTATTTTGATAGAAACCATTTCGCGTGTCATGTATCTCTTGTTTCCTGCTGCTTCACGCTCTGTTGTAGGTAAATTAAATTTAATAAAATTTGAGATGATGTTTAATTGTGTTAGATACAGTGTGGTGTTGCATGGAATGAGGCGTTTTTGTGGCTTAATATACCACAAGGTTCACTATTAGCGTACCGTGTCAGATGAGAAAATAAATGGAGCCAGCTTGAAGCTTGACACACACCTGTTCCCAGCTGTAACCACACTTGAGCATTTGTTTGCCTGTCACCTACGATGAATTTCAAAGCTGTTATTCTAGCAGTGTCACACTCCTGATAGGATGTGATTTGCACACTTTTTTTTTAAGTTGACATGTGACCCAGTCAAGCAGAAAACATCTTAACAAAGTTCCCCCTCCACCTTTCTTTGACTTTGAGATCTTTGTTCTCCCCTTTTTAAACTCTTCGGGGCTTGCTCTATGCAGTGCTGTCAAAAGCAGTCCCTGTGTGACACATTATATAGGAAAAGTGACAAATGCGAAAGCAGAGGAAGAACCTGTCTGCTTAATATCACTGCTGGACAGAAAAGACTGCTTCCTTATTTTAAAAAAAACAAAAAAAAAAAAAACCTGTTTCTGCGCATTCCTTCTTTCCCTTTTCCCATTTCTGTTAATGATTACAAGCATCGTGCCACTAATGGGATGCTTGGTTTCATTCTAGGTAACTGGCTGAGTGAACGGACTGCCCGTCCATATGTTGCACTTTTAGCATCTTGCGCACCAGCCGGCCTGCCTGTTAGGCGACTCAATTTCATGCCATGGTCAAACAGATGAACTTTTGGACTGCCGGATTTAAACCAGCGGTTTGGGGGTGACTGTGGCTCAGGTGGTAGAGGGGATCGTCTGCTAATCAGAAGGTGGGTGGTTTGAGACCCAGCTCATCTAGTCTGCATGTCAAAGTGTTCTTGGGCAAGATCCAGAGCCCCGAGGTGTACCCAGTGCATCCATTCGAGTGTCCGAGCGTTAAGTTCAAAGGACTTGGGCATAGAAAAAGGTGCTAGTGTGCATGGGTGAATAAGGCTTGTAGCAAGAAAGCTCTCTTTCAATCCGGCACCCAAAGGTACTTAAGGCTTTAGTCACACATTCAAAAAGACCAGTCAACAACACCGTACAAACTTTCAGTCACTAAGGAAAACTGTATATCCCCCCACTCATTGGTGAGTGGTTGCTGGAGGTTGCTGGCTAGGGGCTAGGTGAAACTGGTTGCAAAGAGGTATACAATGCTGCACCAAAAACCTCTTTACAATTGCTTTGGTCACTAACAGATTGCCATGGTCGCTCATAATTTGCCTGGAAGTCGCCAACTTGTCTTGCCAACTACTCGGCAAGCGGTAGCAAAACTTGAAAAGGTGCACCATAAAGCAGAAACAAAGAACATTTGGTTTAAAAGTAAAAGTTGTGCCTTACTCCAACCAACATGTTTCAAAAGGTGCAACTTTTACTTTGAAGGAAAACGGTTGCTGTATCCGGTTTGTGTTGCACTTCTCACAGTTCTGCTACAGCTCAGTGAGTAGTTGATGAGTGTTTTCAGACAGACTACCAAAGCAATCTGCTTGCGACTTAAGCAGTCGCAAGGAGCTTTTTGGTTTTCGGCTTACTCCCACAAGACATGTATGGAGTTGGAATTATAAATTGACCATAGGTGTAAATAGGAGCGCGAATGGCTGTCTCTATGCGTTAGCCCTATGAAAGACTGATGACCTGTCCAGGGTGTACCCCTCCACTCGCTCTATAACAGCCGGGGTAGACTTCAGCCTCCGTAACTTTGAATTGGATAAGTGGAAGAAGATGGATGGATGGACAGACTCTCTTTGACAGCCAGCAACCATTCGCTAACCAGTCGAGGAATACACATTTTTTCCTAGCAACTGGTGGTTGTCAGAGGGTTTACAGACCGTTCTCTTGGTCTGCATGACTGGAGCTTTAGCACCACTTTCACAGTGACTGCCAGCAACCTGTGGTCAGGGAATACACATTTTTCTTTAGTGCCTGCTGATTGCCAGGGCATCACTGACCAGTCTTTATGCCTGTGAGACTGAGGTGAAACCAGTGAATCTTTTTTTTTTGTGATAGATACTGAAGTAATGAATTGCGATCAAAAGCCTTTTTTTTTGCAGTAATTGTTTCAGCACCAAATAGCGCTCCTTTAAAAACATAATTTGATATTATGCTGGAGGGTTATAGAATCTTTTGACTCACCCTAACCCATTAACCCAGTTTAAATAAAAGTCTCACTGAAAACTTCACTTTGCATCCCACCCTTCATTATTATCCATGGGCCAAGTAGCAAGTTCACCTCATGTGGATTTTCAATTGAGAATAGTATTAAATGTAATTTTTCAAAAACTGTAATGTTAACCAGAGCATTCGATGAGCATGCTTGTCCCAGACTAATCCATTACATGAAAATCTACTTTTAAGCTTACTTGACGTAGTTAAGTCATCAGCATGAATAGCACGTTCAACTTTGTGCTTCTTTCCGCAACATTAAGATATAGTTTTGTAGAAAAGCCGCTGAGAGGAGCGATCATAAAAAAAAAAACAGTCGTAGTGCAGGGAAGTCATAAAGTTATTTCTCTCAGCAAGACTCTTGACTATTAGTTGCACCATCACCTCATGGGTTTGAAAGCTTGTTTCGTAAAATGTTGTGACAACTGTGTAGTTATATTTATTTTTGCTTTGCTTAATTTGGTTCATTTTTATTTAATGATGCAGTCCCATTGAGCTATTATTTGTGAAACCTGAAAGCGTTAAACATTATAATGGCACAATCAGCAGATGGAAACAACAGAACAAGACAGCAAACAAAAGAATGTATAAAAAAAATATTGCTGGACTCATTAAAAATACACATCAGGTGACAAAGCTTTCAGATTCCCATTGGGAGAGTGGGTCTCTAGTTTAAAGGCTGTGTTGTTCTATTTAACAGGTGCATAGTACCTGAAAACCCTTTTGCCAAGGTTAGTACATATCCTGAGGAATATCCAAGGTTAGGCATTAGGTTAGGTATAGGCTGGATGAACTATAGTTACTAGATTTAAATGGGAGAAGAGATGTGAAGTAGATCAGATCTAAAGACACTAGAAATTTGTATATGATAATGGGAATAGGTGCAGTGATTTACTGACATGTGCAACTATAAATTAAAACACAACAACAAGTTTGAAAGTCAATATTTTGTTCTGCTCTCTGTCAAGATGATCCAACACTGCTTCAGTAACGTTAAGGTCCGAACTCTGGGGAGGCCAATCCATGACTGATGGTGTTCCATTGTATGTTTTTCTATCCAGGCACGCTTTTGCTGCACATAGTGTGTTTGGGGGTTAGTGTCATGCTGAAAATGAAACAATTAACGATTGCCAACCTGACATTTTCCAGATGATATTTGCATGGTGGATCAAAATCTGATGGTAGTTTTCTGAGTTCATAACTCCATCAGTTTTGACAAGATCTCCAACACCACCAGCTGCAATGCAGCCTCAAACCGTGACCGTGTTTTACAGAGGCCTGTGGACACTCACTGCTGTACCTCTCTCCTGACCACCTCCGTACATATTGACAATGATTTGAATCAAAAGTTTAAAATAAGTCCAGATCTTGTCTTCCTCGGCTTGCCTCAGCTTTTTCTAGCCCAAGGACCAGATGTATCTCTCAGGTCCTGTGTCAGGTCTTTGCTGGATTTCTTTTTCTTTCAGTTTCACTTTCTTTGGATTTCTTGTTTCTTAAGGACATGACTTTCAAATACTGTTAATCTGCCCTAGGTAGATACATATATTCTAAGAAGTTTGTACTGCAGTAAAAATCAGATAAGGGTAGCATGTTTACTTTGATTACACAAACATTATGTAGGAGTAGGTAATGAACAATGGGTATTGATTTTTAAATAACTGGACATGAATAACTTGAGTTTATTATATAATATTATACTACATATATTTCTATCTAACTAGGCTGCTCATTCTTGTTCCCATGGCAATACTTTCTCTAAGGCTTCACACATTTTTGGGGACAACTGAGATCAGAGGTCAAATGTGACATTATATTTTGATGCAAACTGTAAATGTTGCCAATATAGACAAAGGGAGTAGAATTTTAGGCATAATTTTAAAGATAAAAAACATTTTAAGAGAGTTTCGACCTCTATTTGACCTTGAAGGAAGAGGTCAGAGGTCCAAAGTAGCATGAGATTCAGAATCCTCATATATCACTTCCTACGCGCATATACACTGCTGATACAAACATTGACAATAAGAAAAGTTCTATATGGCATTATTATCACTTTGACAATCTATTGACCTTGAAGGAGGTCAGAAGTCGAACGTGACACTGATCTTTTATATCTTTATATGGTATTTTCTACATGTTTACAATGCACACTACACTTGTAAGAAACATAGTTTCTAAGTCATAAAGGCTTTTTGTCAACTTTCAACCAATAAATCATTAAGTCTGACCTTGAATTCCTTTGGCACCGACCCCACGCTACACCCCTACAAAGTTTGATCAGTACTCATTCAGAACTTGGTGAGCCATCATGTTCACAGACAGGATGACAGGCACACAAGAAAATATAACCTCCTTGGTGGAGGTAATGAGGAGTTCGAGAATTCTACACAGGATTTTTCCACGTGAGGAAGTCAAATCAAGAACTTTTGATACAAAGAACAGGGATGAGCATCAATTTTGTCATCGTCAATGAAACATAATGCACCGTGACATACATGACTGTTCAACTGCCGGAGGGATGGTGGATCAGCATAGCAATACTAGACTGTGTCCTTAGTAAAGGACCGGTATGGAGGCTGGCTGTATGATTTTGTAACAGTTGAAAAGAAGGTGATCAGTGCAGTAGTCATAAGAGTTGGCAAGGGTGCCGTTTAACTTTTAACTGAAGGATGGTCAGAGGAATATTTATGTTAATAATGTCTAAAGTAAACAATATTGGAGCAAGAACGTATCCTCGAGACTCTTCGTTTCTGACTGTAACATGGCATAATTTAACGGCATCAGCAACAACAGTGTGGCTTCTAGCTATGCAGTAAAACTGAAGCCAAGTAACCTTGGCTTCATGCAGCAGCCGTATAGATTGTTGTTTCTGCAGAAGGATTTTATGATCAAAGACTTTTGAAGGGTCAGCAAAGAGGACAGCGCAAGACAGTTTTTATCCTGGGTGAAGACAATGTCATGAATGCCTGAGAATGCAGCTGTTATTGGGTTATGATCAGAGGGAACAAAAAACAAGAAAAACACCAGACTGGCTCTGCTGTGTATTCATGTGTAGTGCTGACACGAGTCTTACTGGCTCCAAGGTTTCTGAGTTTGTCTGCTTGGCACTCCTCAGGTTCAAGTCCCATGTGCTTTATATATATGTATGAGAGTTGGTATCAGTGCAAGCTCGCCGAGTGACAAATACATGTTTGTAGCACTGGACTTAAAGATTCTAAATGCCAGCCATTTATATTTTGGCCTATGAAGGATGCCATTACTTTATATGCAAAATGCACTCTGGATCAATAACATAATCTGGTTGAACTCCAGAGCTGTTGTCTTATTTCTAATGTTCCAGAATATACAAAGCAAGAAAGGCACAGTGCACTGCTTTTGAATGTAATGCCCGTCCATAGGAACCAAGGAAGTGATACACTTGTGGTTGTGTGTGCATGAAGAACACTTCCAACAGAGCGGCAGCCTGAGTTTCTGGCACTTCTATCCCTGATGCGCCTAAACGAGCTTACGAGTTCGTAGCAGTTAGAACGAAACCCAAATGTGCCTAAAATTTTCTCCCACAAGAATCTAAATGTCTTTGTATAACATGTGAAAATGGCCTGAAGTGCATTTTAATTCTCAGTTTGTGCGTTACAGTTAGCCAGTGACAGCAAAACTTATAACTTTAATCCTATGCTTCACACTTTAAAGCAACATGTGGACTGTGATGGATCGTGAGCCGGATGAGCGTGGTGGTTTCCGAGACGTTTTCAGGGTTCCTTTTAAAGTTTAGTCCAACACATTAGAGCCTTGCTAATTGTGCTTTTGGACGTACTGTGTTTTGTATGAATAACAAACACGCAGCACAGTGGTCCTTTGAGTAGTTCGAATGATCGTCTTTAGTTTGCCCGTTTTCTCCAATGCCATCTGTTCTTTGAGAACTGTTACGCAGTAACCTTTGGGAATGTAACAGGCCAGTATTATAACTGTGGTATTTGAATCTTAAGCGGATTTTAGAGGATCAAGCAGTCACAAGTGTTTTGACTGCATAAATCATAATTACTGGCTGCAAGAAATGAAAATAATTAGACTTATAGTTGTTAAGTAAATATTATAATAAGCAGATTCAGTGACATCTGAAGTTTTTTTTTTTCTTCTTTTTTAAATGAAAATGTATGTTTTTACTGGAAATCTGATGGCCAAAAATGAAGCAAATTAATTACTGGATTGTGATCACTGTATAAGGAAAATCTTAAAACACAACGGTTCATTAGAACCTCATTTTGTTAGCCGTGGCTGCCATTTGTGTTAATTATGAATCACTAGACTAAACACTGAGATCTGGGAAGTAACATAACCACAAAAAAGTCCAACAAGGCAACAAAAGAGTAAAGACAAATGACCAGTCAGGCTCTAAACAAGCCAAAGGTAAGGAGAGGAAGGTTTTTGCATTATGAATGCATACTGTAATCAAGCGCCCCCACCCCCCACCCCGATGGCCAACTTTAGGCACCTGTGCAAGAAGTAACCTTGAATATTAATGTGAAATCATGGATTTAATTGCACCCGTACCTGTCAGCAAGTTCCCTTCGTGCTGTTGAATATGAGTCAAGCTGGTCAGGAGTGCGAACAAAGAAAGTCTGCCTTAGTCGCATGAACTAGTATGAGCTGTTCTGCACAGCTCTCTCAAACATTCACAGTAATTACCTTCCCATGATTTTTGCTTTGTGATTCTTGTCTTGTCAATATTGCAGCTGGAATCCATTATTTAATATTTTCTCTCCCTGTTCTCTTTTTCTCCTCTCCTTTAGGTGAGTGTCAGTCAACAACGTGTGGATTATTTCATTGTGTGAACTCCCGCTGTGTCCTCCTGCATTGCCTTTTCCTTGCACATCCTTGTATGATTCTGCCATCAGGTTTGGAGAGGAACAAAAGAACCCTTTTGACTCTGATTCGCTGTGATTTTGATCAAAGAGAAAATTTAGGGTGTCCAACGAGACAGGCTTCATCCGGCAGTCCTGTATGCTAGTGGCTTGAGCCATATGGACATAAAAGTAAATGGCTTTTTTAGGCCATGAGGGTGTTTATTGCCTTTGCTTGACTCAAACTCTCTTGACTCCATTGGCTCCCAGGTCACAAAATGACTCCTGTACTTATGAAACCTTTGTTTGTCTTTTTTGGGAGTACTTGTTATTCAGCTCTCAAGATTCTAGTGCTTACTGCGTGCGGGCTGATTACTGATTACTGTCGACTTGAAATAGAAAGTAATCACTTGCTGTGCCGTCTTTTCTTACCAAGTCCTCACATTATTCCTGATGATGTTTAAGTGTTTATGTTTTGTTGGTTTTGCCGCTTTCTGGAGTGTGTTTGCTAGACAATCTTTGACCTTCTTCAAACCATTTTAATGACCAACAGCAGACTTATTGTGAGCATTGTTCTGGCAAAGCTGTGCCGATCCTTTCAAGTAAGGGTTAAAGCAACATATTGAATTTCAAGTATCGAAAAAATATGAATGGGGCAGTGCAGTTAGCACTGTCGCGCCATAACGAGAAGGTTCTGGGTTTGAAGCTGAATCATAATGTTATATTCCAACCAAGAACAGCAGCACTTCACATACATTAGTGTGTTAGTATTTCATGTGATCTAATTCTAATTTAAGAGGATGAAAAAAACAGTAGATGTATTGGTTACTCCCTGTAGGATCACGCCACCTTTTAAAATACTGCTATTTGACTGAATTTCTGAGGAGTTCACAAATCCCTAGGGTCATTTTAGGAAATCTTGTAGTCAAAAGAAGTTTTAGTGATTAATATTTAGTAGCATGACTCTCTTCTGTGAAAGCAGCAGCAAGATCGCTTTACAGAACACATCAAATATCGGTGACATCACATATGATATTGATTCAGTTGGAGCCATCATCAAAGGAGGCGTTAGCATTTCAGAAATGGGATATGCTGTTATGCCCTTTGTTATTTAAACCAAACAATAATTAGAAAAATTACTAAGATCCATACTTCCTTTACAGTTCTAATATTCATATTCATGCAACAGCTCAGCTTATATAATACATGATGCATGAGTACATTTTGGTTCACCTTGCTACTCAAATCATGAAGTTAAAAAAAAATGTTAAGATGGGATTAAATTACTGTTAAATTTCTTGAGGGAATTAATCAATTCTAAAGGTAGTACGGCTATTTTAAAGAAAAGAACATAAATAAACAAAGTAAACCACAATTATTTTGTTGAGTAAAAAGCATTTAAAAAGCACTTGTAAAGATTGCAGACACATACTGGTCAAATTTTGATGAGGACTGCTGAAAGTGTTCAAGCTAACCATGAACCCTGTTGATTTTGATGACCGCAGGATTTGCCACCGGACCCCTGGCAAATTAACATTTCTGAAACTATACACCTTAATATTGTAGGGTTTAATGAATATTGCAGCCTCTAGGAGCTACTACTCAACACTAAAATTATCGTGTAATTGCTTTTAAATCTCAGACATTTGCTGTCGAAAAATGTAATCTAGACAGGGACGCTTCCGAAAGAAGCTACTGTGAAATATTGATAGCAGGATTTGCAGAAGCAATTATGGAACAATATAATGTGATGTCTTGGCATAATATGTTTTTTTTCTCTCCCCCGTCTAGTGCCCTAGTGGTTAAGACTAGTCTCACCAGCAATATTGACATGCATTTGCACACATACGCATTCACACAATTCAGTGGTCATTAAAAGCTCACGTCACCAGGGGCACATCCCTGGCAGCACCTGCCAGAGCCATTATCTGCCACCCTGTCCTAGACAAATGCTTTGGCATACATCTGAGTAATTAGGCCAGATTATTGGCAACCTTCCTTGGCCTTACCCCATTATGAAGACCACTAATTACCAGCAGTGTTCTCTCCCTCAGTGTGGTGCAGACACGAGAGGCAGAAGGGAGAAAGTGAGAGGAATGGAAGGAATACAAAAATGGACAGAGCTGGACAGTCGAAGGTGTGGGGCTCCATGAGAGTTAGCCACAGTGGGAAATATGGCAACACAGTGACGCCTTCAGTATAAGTCACCAGTATGCTGTGTGTGTTAGTGTAGCTGAGGCCCCTATGGGAAATATTTTGTTAGAAAAAGCAGTTTCAAAGTGTCATCAGCCGAGTGATTGAAGTCTTTTCGGGGCGTAATGGGAGCTGATGACTCGTGTTGGTGAGGTGCTGGTGAGTGTTGCTTTCAGCAGAGTGGAAAATCATGCCCGCTGAGCAATTGCAGCTTTAATGGAGAATGGCACACAAACAAGGCACATATGGACACTTGCGTGCACACTCAGATGGACGCTCCTCCTCCCATCCCATCAATGAGCGCACACAGAGAAGCACATGCATGCGCATTACAAATGCTCATATCTGCAACCATCTCTTCTTACAAGACATTAGTGCAATCGAACTCCCACATTAAAAAAACCCAACAAACCTGAAAGGAGAGTACGCAGTGTTTTTTGACCATGGATTGGCTGGAAGCTGTAGCATTTGCTAGGGAAATGGGAAACAGGTGCAGCGATGTATTGAATTAAACATACATGGAAATACTGTATGTAAGGCAAAAATTCAGATGAGCTTGTCGCTCTTTCCATTCCTTAAGAATAGCTTCTTGAAGGCCACCCTTCCACTGAGACCATTTCTGATCATCTTTTTCATCGACTCTGTTTTTATTTAATTATACTTTTATATAGTTTGGAATCAGCACCGTTACTGTCTGTAAATCTTGCTGTGAATGCATCTTTGCAGTGTTCCTTAGTTCTCTCAGTAACTACTGACCAAAGAATATCTTTTAAATCATATCCCATATTTATCACTTAACACTGTTGCATCCCTTGTTCTTTCCTTCCTAGCCAAAGCCAGTCGCGCATACAAGCGCGCACATGCACAGGGTTTGTTTTTGTCCACTCTGTACACCTGTCTCCACCCTGCTGAAAAACTAAAGGTTAGTAAAGGTCTGTGAGATATTCCAAAGTGGAGAAAACCTGCATACTAAGAGCGTGGTCAGTGGAGATATTGCCCGAGTCTTCAGCTTCAGCTGAAATTACCATCACCAAAGGTCAGATATCAGAGATACCTTTTCTGAGGCACTGAGGGGCTAAATCACGCCCATTCACCTTGGCGTACAAGGAAACCGCAGTTGTTCTGCGGTTATGTGGCACTCAGAGCTACATTGGGGAGTTTTTTTTCTTTCAGGACATATTAAAAACTCACTGAATTACAACTTGGATTATAAACTTCATTTGAAGATGCCTTCCTTCCTATGTGCTCTTTGTCATCGCCACCATCAGAGCCTTTTCTTTCCCTTTCCTATTTTCACTGCATGAAGTCTAGCCCTCCTCTGCAGCACACTAAGCACAGCGTGAAGCTCGGAAAGAATGGAAATCAAGGCTTATTAATTCTCCCTGGTGGCCGAAGTAGTCCTGGCCATGTCAGAGGACTTTGGAAAGCACAGTGAGAGAAGGCAAACGTTTGTTTATGGGTGATTTCATAGCAGGCATGTTTAGAGAGGTTTATTTGAACTCTGGAGGGTTTATTCCTTTAATTTGTTTCATTTGGGCATGAGAGACCAGTGCCATTTGAAACAAATAACCACACAGAGACTGCTGGAAATGCGGACCTCGCTTCTCTTCCAAGCAAACTGGCTTGGTTAAAAGGGAGAATGTAATCGGTTCAGCAACAGGAAGCAACCCCAAGCAGATGCTTTTATTGGTCCAAAGAGACGGATGTAGTGAGAGGAAGAAAATAAAAGCAGTGCAGCAAAGCCAATTTTGTAACGCAAGACAACGTGGAATTGGAGTCGTGACAAGGTTTTGTGCAAAAACAAATGAAGAAGCCCCTAAATGAAGAAGTTAGTATCATCGCGCTGTAATGGTATACATAGCCTCTGTAATGTATCTCACTGAGAATTTACTTGTATAATTAGGCTTTAAAAAAAATGAGGATGTTCAGTGGGAATCAAACATGGAGATTTGTGAAAAAAAATTAGAGCTTGGATATGTTTTGTTCCACAACATTTCTACTTTTGAAAGGCAGGCAATGAAATATAAAATAAAGATGGGTCGAAATAGACATTTTCACTATTTACGGTACTGTGCAAAAGGCTGGAGTCATCCCTCATTTTATTATATTTTGCTAGAAAAATGGGAAACAGGTGTAGAAATCTATTGAAATTTCTTAAAGACATTCAGTTTATCTGCTGTAGATAGTTTTTTAGGCCTGAACCTTCGTTTGTCCTCCACTTTTTAAGGACACGCTGCACACCATGCTGAGATATGCCAGATTATTAGAATCAACCTGTTGGTGTATTTATGCGTGTTTTGCATTTTTCATAGAATCAACTAAACAAATGAGAACAAGTGATGCGTTTTTGTGACAAAATGCCTGAAGTTATCATTTAAAATTGGTTCTTTGCTTAAGCGTGTTACGTGACGACACAACGCTGCTTCATTCTTTGAATTAGGTGCCTTAAATGATTCATAGGTCAGAATTAAGTGGCTTTAAAAAAAAAAAAAAAAAAGATTCCCCTGAAAATGGTCAGGTTCAAGGACTGGACTGAAAATGAGGGAAAAAGCGGCCGACGGCACGAGGAAAACCTTGAAAGACCTCCAGAAACCGTGGAGAACTATTGCTCCACACCACCCATGGGACACCCATAGGGGTATTACAGTGGAGATACTTTTAATCTGGTGTGCTGGAAATACATCAGAATAATTAATTTTCTGTGCCAACCGCCACCCCAACCCCCAAACAAACAAAAAAAAAATCTTGTCAACAATTAATTGCTGAGAGCGCTGGCGCAGACCAATTAAAACACTGTTTACATATGATTGAGTTGTTTGTAATGCAGTGTATTTAGATGTCATGTTAGTAAATGATGTGAACAACTTAATCACTGTTTTCTTAATCGTGGAGTTGCTAATAGTCATTTTGCTCATGTAGCCTGTTCACAGCAGTTCGTGCTGCCGTGTTATGGGTACGTAGCCCGCAGCTCTCGAAGTTCCGCTTTCACTTTGAATGCCCGCGCCAACTCTCCTTTTCATGTTTTACGAGCTACACGCGAACTCGTGTGTGACCGTGTTGACGTCGTCCCGCGGCGTCATTTGTTCTGACAATAAAAAAGCATAGCCAATGAAGAGCTGCTCTTCATCAGGACTCAAGCACTCGAGAAAAGTTTGGTGCTGGAAAGTCCAAGAAATGCTGAACCTTTCATCTTCAGTGAGAGCCATGTGTCAAATTGGGAGCCCCCGCTGTGGTTTGAAACCTTTGTCCACTGGAGGAGATTGAAAAATGCCCGGGCAGGCCGGATCTAATACTTGGTTGCATCTGCCATTCCCTTTAAAAACGACCTCATGGTGCAGTGACAAAAAGGCATTTTAATAGGCCTCAGATGAATTATCTATAACTATGACTGAATAAATCTTTAATCGCTGTAATGAACTTTAGAGTATGGATTCAAAAAGCCATTTAGCTGATAAATGACCCATGGAGGGCTCTGATACCAGGATAAATCAAAAGAGGCTGGGGTCTTCAGTTCTTCCTCTTTTTTTCACTAAAGACCAGCTGATTTAAATAATTGACTTTAGAATACAGCAGCTCTGAGCACGTCTGCTGATAAGCAAGAAGAAAAAGCTTGTTGTATTTGACTTGCTGGAAAACACTGATTGAATTTCTCATCTTGGAATAAAGTACCCTTGCATCTCGAATCTCCCCGTTGAGCCACGGATAAGCACAAACTGGGACTCGGCAGTGACCCCTCTCCTCTTTAAAGGCCTGCGTGCCGCTCATTCTGCTTAGCTTTTCAAAATGACAGCGTAAGGTCAAGCACTTCGTCTCTTTCTTTTGGTTGGCAAAACCCTGGCCAGATCATGTCGTGTGTAATAGGCCTAGCCATTAATTGCTAGCATATCCCACAATGCCTTCAATGTGCACAAGAAAATATGAGTCCCTGTTATTTCTGCCTGTGTCAGCAGTACTGCGTGTGTGTCTGTGTGTGTGTGTGTGTGCGCGCCATGTTTAGAGCCATGCTCATATTTCAGGTAGGGAAGTGAGATTGTCTTTTTTACCCTTATATATTATGTATGTCACTGTGATTTATAGGTTGACAAAAGCTGCATCTATTCACAGGCGGGCATAGGCGCTCTTGTTTTGAAGGGGAACTGGCCAGTGGTCCGGCCTCCCCGGCTGGATTAGTTGGTGATTTTTGCAGAGCTGCAATATGCCAGCAAATGAGCCACAAAATAGGAGCAGGACTACATGAGTAGTGGAACCGCTGGGGCCGATAGTGACCGCCGCACACCATCAGTTGCGTTTGCTTTTGTTTCACTTAGGTGTTTTATTCACAGTAGTGTTGCCTCAGAGTCATAACGGCATATAGGAAATGTCAGTCAATAATTATGGCATTCTCTCCAAGATTTAAAGACATCGCAGGTCTATTTGTGCCGGCCTACTTACCTGAAATAGCCTCACTGTGTATTTATATGTTCCGAAAATCTCTGAACATCTTTGGAGCGGTAAACAAACAACAAAGTATGAAATATGAAGCACATTTCTGGCCCTCGCTCAGACACACCATACATCACTATCAATTACTTTTTTTTTATGAAGATGAATTGCTTTTCACAGCTTCTCCACGGAAGCTCTTCTTTTTATGTAGAACGCAGTGATGCACAGGCGGTGCACCGACCCCTTTTGAGCTTTGCTCTGTGGGCATTAGTTTAAGATGAGATCACAGGGCCTCAAAACATTATGCTCTTCACAGTTTGGCTGGTACTTTGTGAGTCAGTCACTTTGGAGTTTTCTGCCCACTAGTCTGTAAGAAATCCAGCATCTTCTTTGTTTTCCTTTTTTTTTTTTTCTTTAACTTGCCAAGGCAGCACTTCGGCTGGTTAGATTGCTCCGTTTTGATCGGCCGGCATTCCCACGTATCCAAATCCTTCTAAATTAGCATCTAAAGACCTCTCAGGATCTGATGTAGATTGTTTCTGTTCTCCACAGTTGCACTGAAATGAATAATTTCTTTCTACATTTGAAATGGTCTCAGCTTTAGATATTGCTGCCACCTACTTTTTTTTTGTTGTTGTTGTTGCGTTGCCTTTATATTGAGAACGAGGGGGCATTAGATATTCAAAATGCTCTGCTGTTTACTGACAGAGTGGTATGACCTTCTCTGCGGGCTGAAAGGTGCTCAGCTTTGACAATTACTTGGCTCAAAGTGACTGAGAACAACAACGACTGAGATGAAGCAGAGGCAATAATATTCGGCGGGGAACCCACTAAAAACAGCGGTGCCAATTCCCTTTACTAAGGAGCTGTCATCTTGCCAAATGATGCGCGTCACTGGGTTTCACTTTCGTTTTTCTTTTTTTTTCCCTGCCGCTGCTTTTCAGACTTGTTTCTGCATTTGAAAGCCTGCTTATTACGATCTTTGAACTCTTGCTGATTTTTTTTTTTTTTTTCCCCGCTGGTAGAGATAGTTCTGACAGCTTGCTCCACACTTTGGGAATGTAATATTTTGCGTGGAGGAGATATTCAAGTAAATCAGTGTCAACTCAGCTTTGGCGTCACACGGCAGCCATGGGAAATCTGGGGTGCTGGAAGAGAGCTTTGTGAAAACTGTCTGTTTATGCTGAAACGTTCAGATGATTGAAGTGTGACAGACGTGATTGTTCAGGCCTTTTTCAACAAAACCTGGTTTGACAAGTAAGCGGCTTTCAAGTTAGAAGTAGTTTAACACAGTACTAACCTCACCAACTGTGTTCAAAGCAGTCACAGGTGCTTCCAATAAATTGTTGCAATTGTTTTGAAATATGTAAAAATATGACTCGGTGTGTTATTTCCTTTCATGTGAACTCTGATAGATCGCAGCCTCTTTTGAAAAATCAGTTTAATCTTTCATGATCATCGTGGTTCTTACCACTATGGCGCAGAGAGGGGTGACATTCAACAGTGCATTCAAAGGCCCCTATTCAGAATTGAGCCAGGGACAGAGTGATTATGTACAACCCTGACAAGCCCTTTAGCCGTGACTGGCAGCAGGGTATTAATTCTACAAAAGAAGAAGCAAAGGCAAGTACAGCAGCATCAAGCTGGTTTAAAAGATGTCTTTTTTTTTCTCCCCCAATGTGACAACCTGTTTTAACCTCAGCAAAGCGTAACACATTTTTGCAGTTTTTTCCTTAAATTTTCATCACGCCTCTTTTTTTTTTTTTTTTTAAATGTCATTTGAATTTTATCTATATTAAAACAATCAATTATATTAAAAAGAATCCTCCGATTTCTGTGTAACTCACTGAGAATTGTACAGTTCTGAATCACGGTCATTTTTACAGCCATAAACTCTACCCATGGGGTGCCATACACCACCCAGGTAAGTAATGGCAAACCATTAAATACAAAGAAAACGGGACGTTTTATACAGTTAGTGTGCTATTAAATAGTCCTTTTTTGAAAACAGTGTTCATGGTAAGCGAACAAACCAAAAGAAAAAGACTTTTTCTCTGAATTAACAGTAAGTGTCATGTTTTTCTGCGACAAAGTCCAGGTAATCAGCTGTAGCTCAGCGCGTCCTCCGTCATTTTACAGATTTCTTTCTTGGTGTGTTAAAGGCAGAGTGGCAATACCAGTGGTTTTCTTTGACAGACTATTGCAGCATTTCTTTGTAACGTGGAAAAATATAGACACAATTTTTGAAATTGCAATTATTTTTCTTAAAGACATCTCAGGCTATTCATCATTTGGGTGATTTATATAAAGGTAAACATCCTCAGAATGTACCAAAAAAAAAGTGTTTATTCCAGAAGAAACAGGAATAATGTGGATTTATTTGAGGCACTACTGCCTCACGGCTAGAATGACATCTCAAAGGTCTGGGTTCAATTCCACCTTGGCCCGGGCCGCCCTGTGTGGAGTTCGCATGTTCTCCCCGTGTCTGTGTGGGCTTCCTCCCACAGTCCAAAGACATGCAGTTACTGGGGTTAGGTTAATTGGTCGCTCTAAATTGCCCGTAGGTGTGAATGGTCAGTGTTAGCCCTGCGACAGGCTGGCGACCTGTACAGGGTGTACCCTGCCACTTGCTCTGTGTCAGCTGGGATAGGCTCCCGCGACCCTGGAGAGGATGGATGGATGATGGATTATTCTTTTTTACTCTTTAACTTATTTTGCATTTATTTTTCCTGCTCTGGCTCGCTGCATGCAGCCTGTAAACTGAAATGAGTTTGACACGCCTTGTTTAGCCTAATTCTCTTCATCCTTGCAGGTACATAACAAACTTTGGCATTATGCCTCAAAATTTTCACTCACTTCGTTCCTCCATTTTTTTATGTAAACTTTTGACGTGCAGTAAAACAAGCGAGCAAAGGCATACAGTGCCTAGCATTGTGGAAGATGGTGACAGGCTTCCAGAGCGATCCACAACAACATTTCCAAAAAGTGCCTGGACATGAATATCCCTGCAGTACAGGGGGAGGGGGGGGGGGTTTAGGAAGCACATTCCCTGCTTTTGATTTGAAGCATGTACTTGATGTTGTATTAATTTCATAGCATTGGTGTCGTGAACGATTTCAGCAGCAGCATTATTGAATAGTGTTTGTCTTTGCCCCTCCGTTTATTTTCCTTGCCATTTGCCAGTGTTATTTTTTTCACCCTGACTACTGAATGGAAAATTAGCACAGGATACTACTTATGGATCCAATAAACATTAAGTACAAATTGGCCTCATTACATAAGATAGCTTTCGCTTCCCAATTCGCTGCACGTAAGCCCAAAAATTAAAAAGATGGAATAAAAGTCGGCGATGGTTCGTTTTATTATTCCAACATATAACGGATGCTTATAAAGCTATTGCTCTTTTAGGTGTCCTAGTATGTGATTGGGCTTCATCATAATACAGCAGCATTAGCCATTTGCACAGCTAGCCATTATCTGTCCCCTGAGCGGGCTGGTTAGCTGGCTGACTGGCAGGCTTGGGTGGAGGTGTATTAACAAGGCCACTCTTTTTTTCTATCTCGCTCACGCTGCCATGTCTCCACTGCATGGACGGTCATTTATTATTTATGGGCCTGCTTTAGAGGTGTGACACAAAAGGCAAGCTCACATTCATCCATCAATGTGTGTGGGCACGGACTCCAGTCATAAACCGCGTACACATGCACAAACACCCATATATACATGTTGCTTTCTAGAAATACAGCTCCACAGCAGTAGCCCCCTGACGTACTCTACATTAACACAACATGTCATGCACACACACACACACACACACACACACACACACACAAACAGATCTCGCCACATTCGACATGCTGCTGACATGGCTTTAGCCGAGATTAGCAAGGATTAGATTAGATCAACTGCAGAACTGAATAAATAATTGAAAATAGATTCTGCTCAGAGCAATTAAGAGCTTTAAGGCTGCTTAGTCATGATTTAAACAGAGTAAGCAACAATTTTATTACTTGAACACTTAAAGAGCATGGAGACAGAGCAAAGGAAGAGATTTCAGGTTTTCAGGACACTCTTTAAAAATAAATCTTAAGTTTTTTTGTTTTTTTTTAACTGCTCAAAATTGATTAAAGTAGAAAATCACATACGTTTATCCAGTAATGTTTTCCATTAAAACTGTCCGCTTCTCTTTTAGACTTTCACCCTCTTACTGGAAGATTATTTTTCTGAATATTAGGCATCATATAACTGTAATAATCCACGATGACTTGTTCAACCATCAAAAGATAGCCAGATGTGAATATTCCCCTGGCTTGCAGCATACTGTTGTCGGCCCTGCGGCACTGTTTCAGACACACCACAATTTAAAATAACTTCATGTGAGACGCTAAAATTAGTATTAGACAGAACACAGAATAATTAGATGTTAGGCTTCATGACAACACGTTTAAGGGCTGAAGGGTTTTGTGTATATCTGCATGTACTTGGGGGAGTAATAACATCACATTGTTTTTTTTTGTTTGTTTTTTTTTTAAAAAAGAAGACATTAAGCCCTTATTTTTTTTACCGTGGTATTAACTCGTGATCATATGCCGTCTTCTGCATGTGCCAGACCACATGACACCCAGGCCTTTTCATGCACCATGTAAATTTGAGGAGATTAATGAGGATGTTTGCTGGCCTGAGATGGCGACGCTGTCGTTGTGGGGGAGTTGGTGACAGCTACTGTCTGTCACAGTTAACACACTCCACCACATGTTATGTTTCATATTACATGCACAGCAGCTGTACTCAGAGCTACCAGCGTAGCACACAGACTGTATCGTGTCATTACCAATTCCACTGTGGACAAAGCGCCTAATTTTATACATCTTCTATATGAAATGAATGTACAATAAATAAATGCAAGTCTCTAAAATCTCGGACTTCCATTTTGCGAACGACTGCCTGCCTATGTACAGCTATATGGACACACACACATACACTCACACAAGCAGACACACAGTAAGTGAGCCCAGTTCCCTGGACTTGCTCACTGGCCTGTGGTTGATGTGACACATCCTCAGCCCCTGCAGTGATGCTCAGAGATGAGCCACAATGGTGAGAGTAGCACACACATCTCACACATGCACATTTTTTACAAGCGCGTGCGCACGCACGCACGCACGCACACACACACACACACACTCACACTCACACATTAAACATGGATCTGGTGACCTATGCCTTGCAGACTTCAACCATGCTCGCTGGCCCTTGGATGATGAGTGGCAGGCTGCTCTCTCTCTCTCTCTCTCTCTCTCTCTGTACACTCTCTTCTTGCTCTCTCCTCTTTTCTCTTTCCATTTCCAGGAACCTCAATTTGTTTTCTACCCAGCAGAAGGGGAATATTAAAGAATATTCTTATTTTCAGCAGAAGATGCCGGGAGGCATTAATGGGATTTGGGTTTGATCAGCTCCAATGACTCAGCCATTACTCGTGCGTGTGCTGAAATTGTTGACATTTTTGAACACTTTCTTGTATGTTCATTATGTTCATTCGTCATCTCACAGAAGCAAGACTGTAAGCCTTCAATAAAGGGGGACTTATGTTTCCTTACTAGTCTTCACAGCTCTGATATGAGCTTTTGGTGGCTCACGCTAGCCCACTTTTCCAATGCCCTTAAATAACTTAGGCAGACTTTTTTCCCCCCCTGATTTTCATATAATTATAAAACTATGTTTCAGAATTTTTCATTCCAATAAGTATTGTATATGAATAAGCTTAAGAGCATATACACTAGAGTTCTTTTTGGTTGAGTCTGTTGACTTTCTGTGGTTCCCTGCACAAATTGCACATAATTTACTGCTTCAGTGCTTTAGTTCAATTTTTTGTTTACTAGATTTAATGCTTCCAGATTCTAATAATGCACAGTCAGCTGATTTGTGTCTGTAGATCTTGAGATGCATGAAGGAAAAAGCTTTTTTTGTTTCAAAAATGGGAAGTTTATTATTGTTGTTGTTCACAAACACAATTTATCACAGAAGCACTGAAGTTTAAGGCTGTAACGAATAATTTATAATTTCATAAACATAATTCTATGTTTAATTTTAAATGTTTCTTCGATTATTTATTTCATTTTTTAAAAAATTAAAATCAGTGCTTCAGAATTTGCAGAGGTCATGGTCGCTATTCTGCTCATGGATGTCAAACATGTGGCCGGGGGGCCAAAACTGGCCCGCTAAAGGGTCCAAACCAGCACACTGGATGACTTTTTTAAATGTGAAAACTGTAAAGAGGAGAGCATGAACTTTGGACTAGTCATTTTCTCTTTAAAAATGGATCACATCAGAGAATCAGAAATGTTAGTCTGAATCAGTCATTTTTACAGCCTTCATATTAACTCTAACCACTGGTTGCCAAACTACACCTAAGTAATTAAATGGTAGCAAACTATTAAATAAAAAGAAAATTAGATGTTTTTTAAAGTTAGTGTTCTATGAAAGAACCATGTTTTTGGTAACAATGTATCCACACTTTAAAAAAAAACAAAAAAAAAAACGTGACATTTTCAGTGAATTAACAGCAAATGTCTGAAATGTTTTTCACTGCAGGAAATCAGCTGTTGTAATCCAGTACTTTGTAATCTTACAGATTTATTTCTGAGTGTGGTAAAGGTCAGGGAGCTTCACTGATGGGTTTCTTTGATTGGCACAGCGGCATTTCTTTGTAATGTGGAAAAATGGGCACTTTGCTTTTCTTAAGATATCTCAGACAAGTCATCATTGGGGTGGGTTACTGAAGGTAAACGCCTTCAGAATGTACTAAAACCTACCGTTAAAATACACTGGAACAAATTGGACATGTTTTAGATATATATCTTTTTAAGACAGATTTTGCATTTATGTTGCTGCTCCAGCTTTATTGAGTTTGCCACGCCCGGTTTAGTCTCCTTCTTTTTAACCTTGCAGCTACATTTTCGTCTCTCACGTTTTGTCTGAAGCTAAGTTAGCCAGATAATTCATTTACCATTAACCTGGCCTGCCTGCTTGCTCAAAGAGCAGCTGCACACTTGGCCCTTGAGACATATGTTGTGGGTTGCCAGGTTGCCGTGACAGATTGACTGAAATTGTGTCTAGTGTGTGGATTGTGTGTGTGTCCGTTGTGCTTTAGAGATGAGCTGACAAATGGTTTGACATCACAGAAGTATCTAAAAGCTTCTTCAGTTCTTCATTTGTGAATATTAATAATAAAGTTGGTGGGCAGTATAAATTACTTTTAGTTCCTGGGAGAAAAAAAACAATGTAGGAGGACATGAAAGAGAAACCCGGGACTGTGGTCACTGTGCCAAAATTGCCCCACAGCCTTGTGTTGCTCTTGTGTGCTTGTTCCAGACACGATTTTGAATAAGTGGGCCACGGGAACAAGCTGAAAACACAACTGTGGTAGTTGTTTATTTATGTTTACTATTACATGCACAATATTATTCCCTGTTAACATAAAACAGTATAATGGTCAGTCCATTTTTAAGACTGTTTTGGCTTGTTACATAAATCTTTTATTACCTGTTGCATTTTGGGCTTTGTGGGATTTTTAACTAGTTTTACTCATTTGTTTGCATCAGCTGCTCTGCTTCTAACGCTATTTTATGTGTTATCCTCCGATGCTTTAGTTTTTAAAAAAAAACATTAAATAATGTTGTTGTTTATCGTGTTTGAAGGGAACATTAGTACACATCCGATCTGATGCAAGTTTGGCATCTGGGAATTGAGTTTAATACCTTTGACACATTTTTTGACAAGAGCTTTGAGCTGTCCTAGTTTTTCAAACCCAAACTCATTTTCAGAAGGTCCACAGCAATAAATGAAAATTAGATGTGCAAATGTGCTGTCACTAAACACCAGACTTGATAAAGGGCAGTTTTTGTGTTGTGGTTATAGTAGCTTTGTAGTCAATGTTTCCGTGTGGTCAGATGTTCTGCTTGTAGTACTAATGTCCTTTAATCACTGGCTTAGTTAGATAAGGAATAGCACACATTCCAGGCTTTGCCTCGGTGGACATATCTGGACGGATGTTAGTAATGCCTTGAAGATTACAGGTCAACAGTAGGATGTGATTTTGTGATGTCTGGTTGTCTTGAGTGTTTATCAATCCAAGGGAATAGCATAAATTATATTCGCCCATGCTGATGTCTTATGTAAGCTGATTCCTGCAACTCCTCTGTGGTTGTTCCTTCTCTTGGACTGAATATTTGCAGCTGCTAAGCTGAAAAAATGTCTTGTGTGCACTAAGATTTAGCGGACAGTAGCAGTCAGCTCTGACTTTTGTTGCAAAATGCACCGGTTCACCATGCAAAGGCCTGAGTGTGTGATTTAGCTGTGGGAACCTTTTAGATAGGAAACAGCACATCCCCACCAAGTCTCCAGGACAGTATCATCAGTAGCTTGTGTTTTAACTTAAAGTTTTGCAAAGCACTAAAAGATGGACTAAAAGTCAGTTGTGCGTGTGTGTAACCCTTGTTTCAAGCACATTACTTCAAAAGGGGTTCATGATGTCATCTGCTCTTGGGGGGAAAATTTGTAATTTTGTAAATAATATACTTCAAAAAAGTAAAAAGTCTACTTCTTACTTTAGAAAATGTGAACAGAAACATCATCACAGAAAATAATCCACTAAGTAAAAATGGACAGTTTCGGCATGAAGGGAAAATTGAAGGCGCGGAGCATTAAAGAGTTCAGATTATGAAGCGACCGAGGCGCCCATCACATTCGTTTACTGTTCCTGCATCTGGTTCTTCCTGAATAGACATTTCCTTGTTCCTGGCGTGCTTCTAAAAAAAATGGCTCTATTATGAAGGAGTCAAAATAGCCTTTGGTTGAATGAAACCTCCTATTAATCGTTATACAGTTATAGTATACAGAGGGAGCAGAACACTCTATATCTTTATTTTACTCATTTATTTGCTTTGCTTGATAATGAACAGAGTTTCTGTGTAACGTGCTTAATCGCTGCCTCTCAGCCGCCGCATAAATCTAAGACCAAAATTTTATAACCCGACTGCCCAGTATTCTGTCTAAGTGGAAGGGATTTTATGGGCATAAGCAGGACTGAAGGCATTGTGTGTGACTGGCTCCAGAGCAGCTTTTCCTAAAATGTGTAATAATTAAGATGTAGACGATTAATCATCCTGAGTGAGAAGATGACACCGAGGAAGTCTAAGTTTGACACTGTATGGTACTCAAGAGAACGGATGATGTTACGAGTTACAGGATGGAAGAAGCAGGCGATGGAAATGTTTAAACGTTTAAACAATATCCAGCAAAAAACTGTTGAAACCGAAGTTGAATCATTTGAAAATTGAAACAAGAAAGTGGATTTTAGTGCTTCTGATTTGCGGAAATGATATCATACTGATTCACATGAGAATCAAATCTTCACAAACAGTAAAATTTTTATTTTAGCTTTTCTATCATTACAGGCTAAGAGGGGGGGGGGATCGTGGAATTAGAAGGAGAGTTTTACATCTTCCAGAGTCTGAAGGGAGATTCGCTCTGCCGACTTTTCAAGCAATTTACTCGTGCCGTTTAATACAACACAAAAGCAGCGTATTCAAATTTAAAATGCAAGTCTATTCCAAAAATTGTTTCTCAAATGCAGTTTAAAAGATAAATGTGCCATTCTGACAATTTAATAATAAGAAATGTTAAAGTAAAATGGAGAAAATTGGAGTTTTTTTTTTCCTGAATGAGCTGTCACCAGTTCTGAAAAATGCTTTTTACTGAACAATCTGAAGATAGCTCGTCAATTATAACTCAATTTTTATTTTTCATGTAGGCTCGTCGACATAAAAGGACAGAGAAACTGTTAGTTCAATTAATAGAAACAAATTCATCACTTAGACTGTTTGAAAAGCCAATTAGGGCTGTATAATGGCATTTTTTTTTATGAGGAACTTATTCTTTTAATTTACATTCATTCATAAAGCAGAGCAACTTAGAGGAAATTCTGTTTTATTCGTCAACCTAAATTAGCCGGAAAAGTTCACATAATCCTCGAGCAATCAACAGTTTTTTGCAATCTAGAATATGTTTGTGAGACCAAAATTTAAGGAGGATTATATATGAAAGTAATTTTAAACATTTGTGGCAATAAAATCACTGTCATAGGGTGAGAGGTACCCCAGCCTGCCCTATGACAGCTGGGATAGGTTCCTGCCCTGAATTGGATAACCATAAAAAAAAAGATGGATAAATGGAAAATGTTTTTAATTTGGTATATACATATGTTAATACACAAGATAAAATCCATCCATCCATTTTCTTCCACTTATCTGTGGCCGGGTCACAGGGGCAGCAGCCTAAGCACAGAAGCCCAGATGTCCCTCTCCCCAGCCACCTCCTCCAGCTTTTTCCGGGGGGATCCCAAGGCGTTCCCAGGCCGGCCGAGAGGCCTAAGAGGCGCCTAGCATGCATCCTAGTCAGATGAAGATAAAATCCATCCATCCATCCATCCATTTTCTTCCGCCTATCCGTTGTCGGATCCAATATTAAAATATTAAAAGAATTTGAGGCATCGTAGGGTTCGGGTGCAATGTGTGTCGGGCGGTGGCCAAGGGTGGATGCCCTGGCGGGCCCGATCCCCAGCTGATCTAGACTGGCTTTCGGAATCTGAGATTACCAGTCCATATCCTGAATTTGCTTCAGGATATCCACGCACATTTTGTGTGGCTCTGTAAAGTTTTGTATTTCTATTTCTATTTCATTGTAGGCTACGCGACACAATCCAGTATCTCTTGATCCGTGTTATTCGACTTTAATCAACCGTGTTATAAAATACACCAAAGAAGACGATGGAAATCCAAACATCCTCCTACACCGCTACAGCGGGAAAAATGAACGATCTGTAAATGTAAAACTCAATGGGAATTTTACAAAACAAAAACGAGCTCGCACAGAGTAAGCACTCACCAGGAAGGAATTTTAGCTAATATAATGTATGTGCGTGTCTATATATGATACATGGCTGGTAAGTTCATCCGATCAGAGAAATGTGAAGAATATCAAACACGGACAAACTCTTTCATATGTCGCTGAGTTTTCACTCCATCTGCGGTGGTTGTAGGTGTATTCAGCCAGTTCAGAAAAGCAATAATTTATTCATCAACCAGAGTTTCTGTCTCCGAAAGGATTCAACAAACAAGAGGCCTCGTGTTCTTCTGAGCTGCACAGACGTCAATAGATGGATTATTATTTATTAACTTTTTTCATACCTGTAACACTCACACAGCTGTTGCCTGCCTTTATACTTAACCTCGCGACCTGAGCTCTGTACCTGATGCGGTTATTTTCCAAAATTTCAAACCGCTGTCTAAGTATAGTTTCCCGTTCCCCTACTGTCCACTGGAAGTCATTTGCTATGCCCAGCTGCGGGCTTGTTACCCATTAGCATGGTGTGTACACTTTACACAAACCATTTGCAAATATGTATTCAGTGAAACTTTTTGGCAGCACACACCTGTCCACTTGGCAAAGCAAAGCAGAAATGTAAACATCACGGGCAAATAGAAGCAAAGGCGCGAGTGCAACAGAATCCTAAGCAGGGCCACCGAGGGGGGGGGACTCTGCACTAACATTGCATCACTATTTATAGCGTTATGTTTACACATTGTCTCGCTCTAACCTGTCACCTCAAATGCATGACTGTCTTTAAGTGTGCGTGCACGCGTGCGCTTGTGACTGATTCTTACTTTATTTGTTAATATAGATAGCGTGTGATATATGGGTGGTTATTGTTCATTATACATGCACACGGCATGCATGGATAATGCATTCCCTAACACACACACACACACACACACACACACATACACAGACTCCTCCGTGACTCACAATTGCTGCAGCAGAGGCGGCTTGTTGCGTCTCCATTTATCTCTATTTTCGCTCTGTCATAGGACATAAACACAGACACACGCGCGCGCATATGCGCACACACGCAAAGTACTGTTTTGCATCGACTCGCCTCCCCTCCTCCTCAGCTCGGGCTCAGAATCTCTTCTTCTTCTTCTCTTATTCGTGACATGCTTTCATTCTCATCTCAACATATTTTGTTCCTCTTATTTATACTCCACGTATGAAAGCACCTGCTCGCTCCCGCTGCTTGCATCTGTATCTTGACCACAAATGTCTGGTCCCTCACTGCAGATTTCTAGCTGCATGCCAGCAACCATGGCAGTCCCTGCCACAAAAGCACTCTTCCGTGTGTTTGTGTGTGTGAACCCTTAGTCACATTTCACACTGAACTGTAATAGTTTTTTGGGGTGGGTTTATGGGTTTACTTTCAAAAGTGTCTTTTGATGCCTATCTTCCCTCCACTGGCTGGACGCCTGCTTCACCCTGCAGGTTCTCTGAAAGCATCCCATCATTCTTTCCTAGCTATGTATCTTTCTGTTCCTTTTCCTATGTCTCTTTCTGTGTGTGTTTATACTGTCTCCTCTCATCTGTCCCAGATTAAAGGCTCGTTCTCCACTCCAGAAACCTGCCAGCCTACATCCAGCTTGGAACAGGGTCACACCACTGATCTTGTCCAAGAGGGTGCCTTTGAAGCAGGCTGGGATGCATAGACACACACACACACATAGCCACACTTACACATGCTATCCCATGCCCTCTCCCTCTCCATGCAGTGATGAAGTGGCCAGGGCGTGACTCTCGAACGCCTTTTATTTTAATGAACTCGGCTAATACACATGCGTGGATAGTGGAACTGAGAAATGGAGTCCAGGGATGCTTTTGAGCCAATATGTTGGAAGAGTAACTCCATCCATTGTTGGAGTTAATCTACTCTTCTGCGTGCCAGTGCAAGATTTAGTGAGGACACAGAGTATAAAGATTAGCCATGATATTGAAAAATTTCCACATAGGATTTGAAAAATCAGTATATCATCTTAAGTAGCTGCTTTTCGGTCCTTCTAATTGTGATGACACATTTGCTATTTTCGCCTCGTTTGATCAGTGCGCTCCGGATCTATTTTAACTCTGAAATTGAAAACAACCTCCCTCTCTGTGTCCAACTTCACCAGCATCAAAAAGTTTTTCAGAGCACCTTGAAAACTTGGAGCGGTGGTCGACCACACCGCTGCCACATTATCCACCGATAATTAATTCCAGGAAGTGTGAAGTGTGTCACGCTAAAAAGCAGGGTGCCATTTGATATTCATGAGGTGTCATCCTGTTTCAAATGTTCCCTCTGGTGTTAGCGTGACAAAATGCAGTCCTGTTCAATCCCAGGCCTCCCACTGATCCTAACTGGGGACTCATCACTCATTTCCGGTGTGCGGTCAGAGAATGGGAGGGTTCGGCCTGGTGTGCGTGCACATTTGTGCATCAGGGTGAGGGATTCCAATCTGGCAGGCGTTTTTCTTCTCTGAGGCCAAGCCTGACTGACCATTAATGTCCTGTGATGTTTAGTCTCTTATTGGCCGTCGAGGATCACGCGCAAAGAAAGGGCTCCGGGGGGGGGGAGGCATGTCTTGTTTTCCCTTTACAGGCCTTATTTTTTTACACCAAAGGTGCAAAGAGTCATTTTATAAGATGAAATCCCCATTTTTATATGGTAATCTCTTCCCGTGACACAAGACACATTTTATTTAATAAGAGGAGCACAAAATCTTAAACTCTTAAACGTTAAATCCATGTTTGTCCTCCCGTGAAAACAGAATAAATGACTCTTGATGTTAAAACAGTTTGTTTAAAAAAAAAAAAAAAATCCAGTTGTATCGCAAGCACACATCTCAAAAATATTATTAAAGGAGTATAGTAATTACAATAACACTTCATTTACATATAAATATAAAACCCACTGTTACACATGAGTACGAGTCAATTTCACAGATTTTTCACAGATGTTTTGCTTGCTTGGTTTTCTTTGGATGAGAGACAAAGGACTGCCACTTTGCTATACACTTAATTTGCTGTATAGCAACATGCACATATAATCTGTGTCCTTGCCCATTTTTATCGTAGTAATAACAAAACCCTTTGGCCTGTATTAGCAGTCGCGCACAATGTGTTGCTCTGTGTTTTAGCGCGGCGGCTAAATTGGTTCATTGTGCCGGTAAAGTGAGAGGATGGAAATTGACATTCTCTCCTGTTATACATATAATGCTTTATATTGTGTCTGTCTACTATCATTAAAGTTGTGAAGATGTGCCTAAAATTAGAGTTCTTGCTAAGATCTGTTCCCACAGAATTCTTTTTTTTAATAATTTAACAGATTTTTAGCATCGGCCATAAACATCTCAGCAGCTTCCCCCCCCCTCGGTTCTCTTTCTTTTTCTTTCTTTTCATCCATTTCGAGATGGGAATTGTTGAGGAAGCAGAGGAAATAAGAAATTCAAGCTCTGTTAGCAGATCCATTAAAGCAGTGTCATCTCCACACATAATGACCTGGAGGATATGCATAGCAGCATTTTGTTGCTTGGTTGTATTTTTTTTTTTCTTGTGCTGCTGCTGCTGCTGCTGCTGCTGCTGCTAGGGTTTCCTGGGGAACAGACCTAGGGGGCAAATTTGGAAAACACACAAGGCCCCACACATGATGATGATGTAGTTACCAACTGCGACGGTGCGGCTGGCATTGATGTCACTGGATCAGCATGCGCGCGTGTGTGTCTTCATCAGAATATTTGGACCTGGTGTACCCGGATTATATCACAAAGCCCAGTTTTTTGCATTACAGATGTGCAAGATGCAGTCGCAAAACGGCGCGGGTGTTTAGTTGACACGCAAATGAACATAAAAATCTAAAGACTAGTTTAGTCTGACCCATGACTGGTCAGTAATTGTAAAAATGTAGCAATGACAATTCAGTATTCACAGGTTGGAACATCTTGACGAGCGCTGGATGTTTAAAAAAAAGAAAAAAGAAAAGTATAATTGAGGAAAATAGTAAAGGTCTCTTTCCAGGGGATCTGTAATATATTTCTTTTGAAGTGTGGAAATAGAAGTATTCCATTTGGAGTCCCACTGCACAATAAGTAAGACATTTTACTCTATCATTTCCTTTCGTCTGGATAAGATCTGCCGGAGGTGGCAGAGGGTACTTTTTCTTTATGAATAAGCCCAAATCCCTCCAGCACAAATTTACTGAAAATAACGCCAAAATATTGTTTGTTTGTTTTTTTGTCTGCTTTGGAGGCAGCAGCGGCATCAAATTAAATATTGATGGTCCGCCTTTCTTTGATAATCTGTGACAAATGAGACACTGTGTAGAAAGTCTTTTGTCGCTGCTAAATTTTAGCGCATTGCAAATTTTGAGGAAAGCTGCACTTGTAATTAGATGACCTGCTTTAGCGGCCCCTGAAGTCTGAGAGAATTTAGTAGGACTTTTAAATCTTTGTGATTTAGAGATGTTGGAATTTAGGAGGGAGAAAAACAAACACAAAGATTTCAAGAACAAACCCAATAAATCCCTCGCAGCAGATTTAAAACTCGACTAAAATACCGCATTGAGTCTGTTTGACAAACATATTATTTTTGTCAGCTTATTTGTGTTTGCGAATGTGTGTGTGTGTGTGTGTGTGTGCGTGCGTGCACACACAAACATATCCACCTATGCGGTGTGTAAGTGCCCTTGACAGCAAAGGCTGTTTGGGAATGCTGAACAGCCATGCTTCTTACCCACCATTCTCTCCCTGCAATCATTTTCTGATTGCCAGTGATGGAACACAAATCAGACACATGCAGTAGCGGGTAATATGTGTCTCTGTGTATACCTACAAGATAAGGGATGAACTCTTACAACTCCGACGGAGCTTCATGTGCTTATGCACTCATCGTATATACCAGTACGTGCTATCTATAGGCGAGATTAAAGCTTAATTCTGAGTCACCGCTGATGAGAAGATGACGACAGATTGGCTAGCGTTGGATTGCGTGACATTCACGTGGAGCCTCGCATTCACCCGCTTTTTAACGACGCTAAGGTCCCTTCAACCCGTCCCTCGCATACTCTCAGAAGCAGAAAGCTGGCATAAAGAAGTGTTTGTTGCTAGCAAGTGCTACCCCGCTCGTTACACGTTGAAGAGCTGATGCTTCCGAGTGACTCATCCAGCTTCCTCTGAGTCTTTCAACTCATTTTAGACTGGTACATCATTTTTAAGTGAGATAAAGAGTCATATCAAGATTTTCTATCTTAAACTCCATTTGTGCCCCGTGTGGATAATAATGACTGTTCTCTCCATTATGCTTTGTTCTGCCTGTGGTGTGTTTTTATTTTAGAGTTGACCCTTCTCTTTGGTGCAGTCTCACTATTTTTGGGCAGGCCCAGCGGAGCCAGTCGCAGCAGGGTGATCTGACTTTGTTCTGTTTTGCCTCTGCGAAGGACAGCCTGGTTGCTTGTTGATAACACAGAAGCCCACTGTGTTTCCCATCTCGAGCACGACACGAAGAAAACTGAGTGCAAGGAAAACTTTAGAGCAGGATGATCACTCCCACTGTAGCGCGTGCACTTGTATCTCTTCGCCTCTCTATCAAGTATTTCCATAATAAAAGTATATATAGTTTTTTTTACCTCCAGCTCCTGAAAGATTTTTATTGCACTGTCCTCACAGAGGGCAATTTCAGAGCAGTGCTTTGGAAGGCAGCACGTGCAGTTTCCTTATTACAGGAAAGAAGATATCGACCTGGCCCTATGTGAAAAAAGTAACCCCACCGCCCCCCGTAAGTTGAAATGTGATTAACTGCATCACTTAATATAAAACCTGTCTGACAAAGTGTGGCAGGTTAAAAGATCTCAAAAAGCAACACATCATACCACGATCTAAAGAAAATCAAGAACGCTTGAGTCTAGAAATCCGTGGGAGAGTTCCAAGGAGAACACAAAGGCTCGACTCACAATTCTCAAAAACATCCCGATGATCACCAAGACTTTTGGGAATATATTCTGTGGATTTACGAGGCAGAAGCCGAACCTTTGGAAGGTCTGAGTCTCGTTATCTGTGTCTAATATTCACATTTATTTGATGATCTGACAAATATGCAAAAAGAACAAAAAAAAAACAGGAAGGGGGCAAAGACTTTTTCACAGTAACTGTGGGCTGCTTTTGTAACCTAGCCTCACTTTACTTGCACTGTAAGAGGGTGTGAAATGCTAGTATGTGCTACCCACTGGTCACACAGTCCTGTAGCGGTGATGCTGTTACATACTGTAAACTCTGCTTAGGGCCTTTAGGGTTTACTTTCAAGTCACCGAAATCCAGTGTACACTTTTCCCCAGTCTAACCTAGAGTGTAACCTTTTTGCACTACAGGAATGAAAGTAATTCCATTGTCTTTGCTGCTATTCAGATGATAGCACAGGAGCTACATCAATTTATATTCCTGTGAGAAACTGTGCGCTTTGCCTTTCATGCCATTGTCGTGCAACCCAGTATGTACAGAAATTTTTATAAAGGGGAACTGGAATAAAATAAAATGTCAAACATTTATTAAGCAGAGTATTTAAATGTATGTTCTCTTTACCTTATTAATTCACTTTTCATGCATTCATCTTATTCTGAAGCCGCTGGTGTAACCTATGTACGGGGCAATCACACTCCGACATTATGTTCTCTTGTATAGCTACGAGTACAACAGCACATGAAGTGATTGGTGGGAGCATGGGTGCAGCATTAAAGCAAATCATTCAGCAAGCTCAAAGTAGTCCAGAAAGAAGCAAATTCAAAGAGAGCAGCAGGAAGGTTCCTGGGTCGTGGCAAAGTCAGATCAGATTGAGACACGTTCACAAACTTAGCTCTGTGCATTTGAAACAATCCGTGCACAAGTATATATCTGCCTGGTAATATATATGATTTAAAAATATATATATATATATATATATATATATATATATATATATATATATATATATTGCTGTGTATTTCCTTTGGTGTGTTGTGTGCTCATTATATGTGAAAATTAAGTTCTCTTGGGTGCAATAAAAGGTTCATTTCACTTCAATTCCTTGTTGAATAAAGACCAAATAGATGACCCTCTGCAGCTAACAAGACCCTTCAGCCCTCGACCTGTGAGTCCAGAGAGAGAGTGTCGATGTCACAGCAGCAGTCAGGAGCAGCTACAGTTTTCCCAGAACACCTGACAATGTCACAGCTTTCTGCAGCAGCTGCTGAGGGCCTGCCGCTGCAGTCGGCGGCACCATAAATGTCACTCTATCTTTGATGGCCCCTCCTGTGGATCAATGCCAATATATAGCATGCCTCCCACCAGCCATCTAACCTCCATCCATCTTTCTATTCATTCAGCCGTCCTTCCATCCTCCCCTGCCCCCCACTCCCATCTTTCCTTTTAACTTTGCCCATTTACATCCGTTCCCCTTCTCTTTCTCCTCAGCAGCCAGACTGCTCCCTTCTCGGCATATTCGCTGTTTGTCATGTGCTCTATAAAGGTAATGTTTATGAGGTGCCTCTCACAATGTTCAGTCAAAAATCTCAGTCGCTGCCAGTTCCATGCCCACCCATTCATTTTAACATGAGAAATGATAAGTCGGGAGAAAGTTGGGAGTGAGAGAATGTACGAACATCTCGCTCCTCCCTCCTTTCTGTCACTTAACGAACAGAGATGTTGCGTCTTTGACGAGCGAGCTGACAGAACAGCACTCCCCGTAGATTTTTGGTTTGCGATAGACTCTATATGAAATATTGATGTCATCATCACCACGATTGTCCCATTTTGAAGCCTCGTCTCGAGTATTTTGGCCTTGGTTTTATGAAACTAGAAGTGAGAGGTGGATCTGATGAGAAGTCGAGGACACCCGCGAGTATTCGACTTGTCGGTCGCAAGGCAGGCCTTCCCTAAAGCGTACCCCACTTTATCATCGATACTGTAGGACTGTAATCTGCAAAATGAATGTCGTGCTGGTTCACAAACAGTTTAGGCCCTGAGCTCATTACAAAAGTGTTTATAGAGGTTGTGCATTGAAGAAGCAGCAGGGTTATTCTCACCTGACTATCCCCGTTGGATATTGGAAGTAATGCAGATTAAAGGCACTTCTGTACTAGCTTGCTTTCAGACTGGGGAGCTATGTCCATTTTTTTTCTTCTTCTAAATACCGTGTAGAGTGGCTTGCTGAGATTTAGCTAAACCTATATCTCTAACATATACCCCTAAATAATTTTTGCATCATGGCATACCAAGGGTTTGTTCAGTGTGCAGCTTCGATAGGGTGACCAGCCCGGTGTTAATGTTTAGCAGATGTGGCTCTTTGTTTAGTGCTATCCAAAGCAGAAAAGGGCTCAGGGGAGGCAGCAGTGAGAGGAAAACGAAGACTGAAAGGATACCAGAATAGACTGACTGTGGCATAAAATCAATGCCTTCCAACCCTCTATCACAGAAGCTACTCTGATGCAAATGCTAACTCTGAAACTCTGAGATTTGGAAGCCAGTTAAAATAGTTCAGCCTGGAAAAATGTGGGCAACGTTTGAAAGGCACACCAGTCCAGATGGCTGCAAATTACAGCAGCATTTATTGTAAAAAAAAATAATAATAAAATAAATAAAAAATGAAGCGCAATACGACAAAGTTGAGCAAGAAATCTGTGAGGATCAACCTTGAGAAAAGTCCTCATTGCTAAGACGATCCAGTGACATGGTGCTTGTAAATGAATGATTGCGGTGGTTGTTCGTCCAAGTCGAGTGAGGACTCGAACTGTCGTGAAGTGCAATGAAAAGCTGTGCTTTGAAGTGGAAGGTGCTTAATTGCTTAAACTAACTTCTAGGTGAATGGTTTGCACAAGAAGAGTGCATTCTCTTAATTTAAAGCAAAGGAGCTCTTTTCTTCTACCTTTCACCTGTCCTTAGGGGCCTTTCCCCGCTCATCATTTGGCATCTCAGTTTTAATATAATCAATCAAAACTGGTGGTAATGGGGGGCGTGGGGGTGGTGGTAAAGCGACTTCTCCTTTCATATCAAGGCTGGGCAAGACACTGAACCCCAAACTCTTATCAATGGCATTGGTGTGATAAAAGGTGTGTGAGAAGCACACTCAGGATCACTTTGTAGAGCTGATAGGGCTACAGTGTGTGATATAAGTGCCAATTAGCTTTAGTTACATACATTTGGCCGCCGCCTGCTCTCAGTTTAACCAGGAATCCTTGCAGTAGGTTTGCTGACAGTTTTTACTCAGTCCTTGTGAATTCCAATTTGATTTGAAAGCACTGGAGGTTATGGAAGAGTGATGAGGACTGTTCACTTCCAACCAGTCTTACTTAGCTTCAGCCATTGTTCCTGATGCAGCAGTTCAGGGCTGAATGACCAGTCGAAGACTCCAATCACGCACTGGGATGCAACTGCATTTATTTTTCACAGATGAGAGATGAAAGACAGGGCTTGGCTTGATAAAAGCTGGTGGTCTCACGGTCGTGTTCTGAGAAATGCTTTCTCGCATTTTGTGCGGAAAGCCCGAGTATCGGAAGTGATGGAGCACCTCGAAGCGAAATCCACTCTAAAAATGGTTCAGTTATTTGCCATTAAATGTGTGGATTAGGATGTAATAGAGGGTTGTTGGGCGCGATAAGAAGTGCAGCAGTTTCAGGTAAATCAATATTCTCAGAAACATCCTTCATCTTACAGGTTTCTTTGAGAATTTGGGTCGATCGCAACACTGTTTTATTTATATCGTTTCACTTTATTTGTCACCCTCTCTTAGATTTTTACGGTTTGATCTCCCCCTTTTAGTCTTTAAGTGCCAATTCGCCCATTTTCCCAATATTTAACACTTACTACGTGGTGGATGCCAAGTTTTACTCCTCTGTACTTTCAGCTGAATAACCTAATAATCTTAGTCCTTTTTATGAGTCAGAGTAAACTGTTTCTATCACTGTTTGCTTTACGGCGTAAAGGGCTCAACAGTCTGATATGGTTACCGCATTCCCGGCTCTCTCTCTCTATATATATTTTTTTGTGCAGTCTTGAAGTTCTGAAATTCAAGTGTGAAGTATGTTTAGATCAACAGCTGGCATTCAGGAGTTTGCCAAGAAAAAAAACAAAAACTGGAGTGCCAGTGAAAATAGCCATGCCTGAGAAAACTGTGTGCTATAGGTACGCTGCTTCAAGTACCCAAAGAGAGGATGGATTCCTGAGTCTAAAGACTGAGGAGATGGAAAAACATTGTACAGCAATTCATTATACAGATGAGCCACAGTTGTGCAACTCTCTAAAGTCATTGTGGCAACAGCCAGTTTATCTTCCATCTCCCCCATATGTAAACAGACAAATCACAACTTCTACCATTTCTGGGAAAACCAACATATGGCCCGTGATTATTTCTCACCGCATCTGCAGGAAACTTTGAGTAGAATCGGTTGCTTTTATCGATGGCAAACCATAAAGCTTTATGCACATGTCGCATGTGTGGCCCGGTATTCTTTATAGCCTGGGCAGCAGAGAAAACAATCAATCGAGGACACAGTGCCAGTCTTTTTGTCTCTTTTAGAATACAAAATCTTTTTCTCATGGTTTTATTATATTTATATGGCTGGATCTTTTTTTTATATGGATGACCATAATTGCAATTGCAGTGTAGTGCAACATCTGAGCCTACTGAGTCTCAGAAGTTTTATCTAAAACACTCTCATATGACACATTTAGTTTCATGACATCTGTGACATTTTGCTGTTGTCTTTTTACCAGATACGGCAGAGTAAAGAGTGAACCGGAGCTTATGTGGTTACATTAAAAATGTAAACGGTTTTGGACATCAGGATTAATCTCATATCACTCGGTCGTATACCAAATTAAAATGGCCACGCTGATGAAAGAGGAGACATAAGAGATTCATTTGTCAGGGTTGATTTGCTGCATCAGCAGGCCCAATCCACCAAAGTAACTTCCAAAGTAGTTTTTGGGACACAGGCACTCATCAACATTAATTCTTAATAATCTGTGCCCAGCTGGCTAAAACATTCTGCATTTATTTTGAGGAAACACACACACACACGCACACAACAAACACGTACCACTCGGCCACATTTAAACCACTTGCTTAACATTGCCCCGGCGTCTTTGAAACAGCTCTGGCCAGTCAGTCCACGGACAAGTAACCTCTGGAGTGGTACGTGTCAAAGTAACATCCGCATGAATGCAACACCCGAGCTTTCCCAGCAGAACTTTGCATTCTAATAAGTGAATACATTTTATTCTCCATGGCTTTTTTAGGTTTTAAATATTCTGGATGATCTGTGTGTTTATATACAGCGGAGATGTGCAGCACATGTAGTACTGGGCAGACATTAAAATATAAAACATTCGGATCCGTCGCACGCTCCCATCAGTGAGCGATTCTTTTGTAAATCTTCTGTCTTGAATTGCCAGAAGTTATTATTGTGGCGTCCTTATCATATTCTTGCTAATGAGATCAAATTAACTCGGTGCCTCAGGAGGAAAAATGATGATGTAATCTTTGTAGCAACTTTATTACAACATCAGAAAGAATATGGAGCTATAAAACATTTACATTTTTAAACATTTTCTCCTTAAAGTTTATGTAACTGCCGTGCACTTCTCTTCTTTTCAGCGCTGCTATATCTAGAAAGCATAGAGGGCATCTCATGAGACGAGCCAACGCTGCTGGATTATGACCAAAGGTGGAAAAACAATGCTATCTATTGTCTTTTTGCTGCACAAGGGAGTTATCTCTTATCTCGGAATCATCTGATGATTCGTTGTCTCGCATATCTTTCAAAGCTTACAAAGAAAACAGTGATGACCCTTCGACCACTGCACATATCACTGTGCCAGCGAAAGATAATTTTCTGGTTTCAGTGCTCAAGGAAAGAATTGACCCGTTTCAAAGAGAAAGCATGCCTTATTTCTCCGTGCTTGCACCCGTTGTGTGCTATGTTTTGTCTCGGGGAGTTTTCAGGGTAACATGCAGATTTCTCGCCTGGCGCAGTGCCGCATTTTAGTTGAATCCAAATCTCCAGCACACTTTAATGATGAAAGACATCGGTTTTGTTCTGTGCTACTGAAAGGAACCCCAGGTCATTATGGTTGCCAGAAAGAGTTGCTCTTCCATTCACAGATCAGTGATAATCAAGGTAACTCCTTTGAGGACCTGCTGCCTAAAAAGTCTTCCAATGCGGTATCTGCTGTTGGCTGAAGGTAGATAAGACGTAAGGCCCGATTTCTCCCCCTCACTCATCAGTGCCGTTGCGCTCCTTCTCACACCGCTGTTTCCACAGTCAAAGGCTTATGTGACTGTTAAAAAAATTATTGTAATCATACATTTTGCATGTGAAGAACATGCCTGCTCACCCTGCGAGGTTGTTATGGGAATGAGATGGGAGGTCTTTCTTGTAATTTCCTGTTGAGGATTTACTGTACATATAAAATGCAAAGCAGTGGCACCGTGAATGCACACAGTGGAGCTTTCTGGCTGCAGGCGGCAATTGTTTCTCAGCCTGCTTTTTTTTTTTTGTTCATGTGTACTTTTTTTTTTTTTAACCTTTTAGCCAGGTGCTTTTTCAAATATAAGCATTCAGCTTAAAATTTCAACATTGTTGTAATTAAAAAAATTGTAGAAGAAGGAGATAAGAGGGGATTAATGATTTTTTTTTAATTAACAAATTGTTGTAATAGGCTGTATAAATGCTGTATGATTGAGTTACCTACAGCATAATCCAGCATAATCCAGTGTGTATGTAAAATTAAATTACTGTATCTGAAGGGCAAGGAGCCAAACAAACATACTTTTGATTTAATGAGTCTTTCAGCCATAATATTTCAGTGACAAACATTGACTGGGATTCCACTGTGGCTGAAGCGCATCAAAATATTCTGTGAATTAAAAAAATATCAATTTACTCATTTATTTATAAGTCTCTTTTATCTGATAAGAATTAGTGCTTTAAAGAACTTGTGCATACCCATGCTGTAGGCCTTGAAAATGACATGAAGCTTTTATGAGCTGCATACATGCAAAACCATTGTGATGTGGTTTCTAGCCAGCACAATATATCTTGATGTAATATAATCACAAATATGATACAATGTATCATGAATAATGAACATTTTGTGTACAGAAATTAAATAACAGTGTTGTGAAATGTTTTATAAGGCAATATAGGTGAATAAATGATAAGAACAGGTAATTTTAACCCGTTTTTAGGCACCTGCTAGGCAACATGATGATGATGCCATAATATCTGATACAGATGAGAACCTTAATAGGCCTAAGATGTACATGTGTGCCAAGTTTGCTTGCTCATTTTCTGATAGTGTAGACAGAAATTGCTTGCATGTATTATAGAAAGACAGGTCAGAAATCTTGCAGGTCCCAAACTATTAAAGTAAACATGAATTCTTAATTAAAATATTAAAATCAGAAGTCTGTAAATACTATGTCATGGTAAGCAGGGAGTCTTGTTTTTGACATTGAAATTTTAAATCATTTTTAAATCAATTTTAAATTTAATTAAGTTAAATTCAAATAATCTCCAAACAATTAGTAACATTTATTTTAGTTAAGTACTAAATGTAAGGATAGCTCAGAGCAGATGCAATAGCTGATAGCTACAGTAGCAACAACATGGGGCGCCACAAATTAAGCAAAAATTTCTCTATTTGACCAAGAATTATGCATAGCTGAAACCGCTATGAGGCGATGTTTGCTAGGTACACTCTATTCTGCGCTTTAGTGTGTTTTAAATCTGGCACAGTGGAAATCAATGCAGGGGGATCTGGGAATCAAGGAACTGGTGTTGGAAATTAGAGTTAGTCAGCCTGGTAAGCTATCTTCTTTTAGTTCAAAGAAGATTGTCTTGTTGCAAATGATTTAGGCCGCAACTGAAAATCTGTCAATTCTTCTATGATTATTTCAATCTTACCTCACCTGTTCACGCCTGCCCACCTGTTAACATCACCTTGTTGTCTCTGCTCACAATTAAAATAACGACCCATAAAAATGCGACTTTGAAACTAATCAAATGTGTTTTTAACATTAATGTGACCATCACAATAAATATCAAATGAACAATGCATATTAAAGTGAATGCAATTTTTATTTTTGAATTAAAATATTATGTACAAGTAAATAAAAATGGCCTCTGTCCAAAAGTTCAAATAATAATGATTAAATTATTATTAATAATAATTAAATCAAAAATATTTTTCCATCCAAAACAACTGAAGCGCTGATATTAGTGCGAGAAAAAAAATAGGAGCTAACGTAGCTGCTCTTATTGTCCTTCTCTCATTAGCTAGCATAACGGAAATGGCTGCACTTAGCAAACATCATCCATGAGAGCTCGTTTCCGACAGGTAAACTAACTTTAGCATTACTGTGCAAATATTAACAGGTATCAACGATGCACTAACGTACCCATCCAGAGCTGATGTCGCAGCTCCAGTCTGCCTCCACTTTCTTTCATTTTCTCCACCCTGCTTTCCGTTTCACCATCGTTATGTTGTTTGCGTTACATTCTTCTTCATTGGTATTGTTGTTATTGGCAGACAATGAAGGCAATACTGCCCCCATATCTTCCTGTAGTGTATTGCAGCCACAAAATCACATGATGAGCGGAACAAAATAGCTGGACGGTTTATAAAATTTGACGCTCCGACGTTAAAATTGCACGACGGCTAAATTTTGTAGTCGACATCATCGATTACGTCGATGAATCGTTGCAGCCCTACAGTTCATATGATAACAAGAATCTGTGTCGAGCCTTGACGAAACCACAAAAATGAAAAATAAATAAAATAGCATCACTAACTCTAAGTAACTGATGTTATTTTTTTTCTTAAATTTTTGTTACGGCGGAGATTATTTTAAATTTAATTCCAAAGTCTGTTTTTTTGGGGTTTTTTTTTAAAAACATCTTTAAAACACAAAATGTAATGCCTATGTAGGTTAATATGTGTCTCCTGAATTTAGTTAAATAAACCTTCTGCCAGTTAAAACCCTATTTATCCCTGTGACCAATTTAAACGATTAGTTTGCCTCTGGGTTTCAATATCTGATTGATGAAATACTTGATCTTTAAAAATCCGGTCGTTTACACAGAGCAATTTAACCTGACTGTATTCCGAACCCTCTACTTCAAGATAATTTTGTACCCTCAAGTGGAGAGTGCTGCCTTTCTATCCTTAAACCAAAACTAGCACGCTTTCATTCACCCCATTGTTACAGATTGTGGCATTCCACATTTAAAATTTGGCCAGCCGAAGCCCTTGGCTGTGCTGTGTCATTATCCTGTCAGGACTACTTCTGCTTAGTCACAGCGGGCACCAAAAGGCCCAAGTATTCATGTACACCTCCAGCTGCCCTTTTTTTCATCTCTCTCCACTGCAGTGAATCATTTAAGTTCTTCAAAAAATGGCTTTTACTCCCATCTTCTCTTATCACCAAGACAGGCTCGGCTTTTGTCAGGTCCTGCAGGATAGGAGACGACTGCTAAAGTTGCCTGTGATGGGAATAATTGCAAATTACATTCATATGCGCTGCTATTTATTTATTTATTTTTTTTTTTTGGGACACGAGTGTGTTAAGTTTTGATCTGTGGTTTAAGAGAATTCTTGCCTGTGGTCATGAAAGGAATGTTTAATGTGCCACAGGCTTCATGTTGTTATAGGATCACACAAGCTGTGACACCTTGAAACGTGTTGCTGTTTTCCCCCATGAGTACTCTGGAATTACTACTGTACTCTATTATTAGATTATCACATCAATACTCAGCATTTATGGAGTGGGTCATTCCCGTCTTCAAATTTAGCTTTCATTGTGATCCCAAGTACACACACACACACACACACACTGACTCACAAGGGAAATACAATACTGGCCACACTACTGCACCTGGTAAAGACATACCAGAGCGACAAGACATGCTAATTTGAATTGTGATTCAACATTATACCGGGGTTAAGGGCTGTCTGAACAGACACCGAAAGGTCCTCTTCATGATCGCAGTACAAGAATGTGCTTGTGTGGGCGGGTGGGCTGGCAGATCTGTACTGTGTGATGATGGTCAGATGTGTGGGAGTTGGGAGGTCATGCTGACTGCTGATTACCCAGATGGCATGCTCACCATAGGTGTGTGCAATTGAAAAATGCCACATCCATCAAAGTTCTTTTCTTTCAACATCCCCAATGATGTGGTAACCTTTGAATTAATGATGGTTTATTTTGAGTTTTTGGATCATGTCTGTACAGTCACTCTCTCTTTTTTTAAATAAAGGGATATGAAGGCGATATATTCGTACTACTCCAGAAACCGTTTTGAGCGCTGGTCACCTTTTTCTCGTCATCGTGGCAGTCTGCCTAAAAATTGTGCGGCACGGTGTATTTTTGTGTCATTTTTAAGATTTTAAGGGTAGTGTTAGAGACGCAGTTAATCTCGTTTTGTCCAAAATAAAACTGGTTCACCATCTGCGGATTATGTACATGTTGCCTCCCTAGGTTTGTCATCTGAGGGGCAACTGGCTTCCTGTGCCAACGTGTGGTGCTGTGGTAAAGAATGGCAAAGGGCACACGCGTTGAGCTATCGTAGCTTCATAACATAGCAAAGCATGGCCATAGTGTTCCTGAGTCAAGACAGTATGGATATAACATTTCCACAACTTCATATAACTGTTCAGTAAAGTCTCTTTGAGTCCATTAACACATTATAATCACAATGTATAACAATAAACACATTCATTGTAAAGATAAACACACTCATACTCTTGTTCTTAAATCAACCCTTTTAAACTACATGTATAAAAGACAGTAAAACATTTGCTTTTAACTATTTTAACACCTATCACACAGCATTAAGTGCATGAATGAAATGTATTCTTTTATACTTTTAACTATTGTGCCATTTTGTTTACACAGATAATTAGCTTGGTTCATAAACAAACACATCTAATGCTATAATGCAAACTACCAGCTATATAAAGTGCAATGTTCCTTTAACGGCGCTTTTCTCTCATTAAGTCATACATCGGCAGTTGCCATTACTCACCAAGTCACTTTACTATTTCAGATTTCAGTATTAAACCACAAAATATGACCTTCAACTAAACATAATAACCATAAAATGAGATATAACATGAAAGTGTTTCACAGAGTGCACCAGTGAATAAAAGTTTAGATGTGAGTCCAGCAGTTTCTCATTCGGTTTAGGCTAGCTTCCCCACACTACGCCACATTAGCCAAGTCCGCTAGCATTAGCATTACTACACATATGATCTGTATTCCACAATCGTCGTAATGCGTTTTTACTGACCTGTGGTAAAGAATAGCAAAAGTAACACACGTTGAGCCACAGACATATATACGTAGACGCCTCGTTGACTGGGTTGGCCCGCTGATTTGACGTAACTGTGTGTCCGCCATATTGGAGGAGGCAAAGCTGCGCTGTGAACTAATACAAGTGAATGGACTGAAATTCATAAAGTGCCTTTCTACAAAGTTATTTAAGTTAATGCGCTCATTCACACATTCAAATATGCACTAATATACAATGGAAAACTGTTGGGTACAAAAAAATTATTTTGTTTTCAAAATGTTAGAATGACCAAATACGATCAAAAACAATTCGTCAGTCTTACCTGTGAAAGGTAATCCCATGTGATCCCATTTTGACAGTAAAATGGTTTGAAAAACTCCACACAGCACCAGAGTGCAGCATCTCTCTCATGTTATGTTGGCCGCTTTTGCCCCCTCCAATATGGCGGCGAAAAAAAAAACATACGAGTCAGTGCTCAATGCAGCGTCTAGGTATACATGTCTCTGCCTTGAGCTATCGCAGCTTCATAACAGGAAGGTTTATTCTTCCTCTGTGCCCCAAAACTACTCCATACCACGAGCGTGATAGGTGCCCTCTAGCGTCCTGCTGTGGAATGGCACCATAGTACATGAAACTGCATATAACTCACAAACATGCTTAGATGACAGTCAAATTCACAAATATAACAAAACAAAAAAACTTTATGGGTGACTGTTTTTGTCTTTATTATTTCATCCCAGAAGGGAGATCATTCAACTCTCTACATACTCCCACAATAGTCTCTGCAGATCCAGCCAATATCAGGTAGCTCCACCATACTTTGTCACAGAACACAGTGTTTTAGTTGAAAATATAAGATGTGGTCAGAAAGTTCCAATAAATGTTCCTGATTTAAATTCAGCTGGTCTCCCCTTCAAGTTTATCTTCATGTGCACCTTGAGACTATTTTCACTCCCTGGAAGTTGCGTTATTACCGGGTGTGCAGTGCTGCACGCCCTTTAGTTTCAACTTCTCTTTCAGATTGACTCCATTTTTGATGTGGAGTGTCAATATGCACAATTTCCAAGCACAGTGCATCAGATGAGGAGCACATTCACAAGTTGTGTACCATGGATTTGCTCTCAGGATCAGACTGCCAACTTTCAAAGAGACAGCGTTCATTGGAAATGATCAGTGGAGCATGCCATTGTGGCACTGTATGCCTGCTCATAGCTAATTAAAAAATAATAATTTTAATTTTCTGGCTGCACATATCCAGTTCTTTGCTCACCATCCGCCCTTCTTATCAGATTTGCCTCCATCCAGCTTCATCACCTTTTGCCTGGATGAAAATCATGTTGAAAGATCACTGTTTTCATGCACTAGAGGAGCTCCAACATTCATCACAGAGGCACATGTACAAAGAGACAATATGGGAGTTCAGCAGAGTGATCTATAACTAGCAGCTGTGCTGAAAGTTGTAGGGAGTTTAACCCCATAACTTCAGCTAAAAGTTAAATATGCCAGAATGTTCCTCTGCAGACCTAAGGTAAAGATGCCAAATTCAGTGCTAATGTGGTCGACAGATCTAGCATTATTATGAGTGGATAAACCACAAACGATGTCATCTTTAGGAAAAAAAAAAAAGATGCGTAGGGAGTCAGAGGGTCATCTTAAAAATCACATTATAGAACATATCGTGAGCGCGGTCCAAGAGCCTCGGTGCAACAGTAAAATCTGAGTGGATAATTTCATAAGGGGGTTTCATGGCTTGAAAGAGCGGCATGCTGTGTTTCACTTCTTTGATATTCACAGTCACAGATAATCATCAGGCATCAAGGAGGTCACACTGTGTGCTGACTCATTCGTCCACTAAGTGGTGAGATCAGGGTCATCTTAATAATAAGGCCTCATTGAACGAGTTCTCCTGCGGAGCTGCAGCGATGACCTCGTGATGCGGCAAAGGTGTGCCTCTGTACCACGAGGCAGTATAAATCTAGATCTAGCAAAATTGCCTACAAAACATCTTTAATACAAAAAAAAAAAAATACAGATTACTTTAACGTAATCAGATTCAGCTGGAAGCCAAATAAGTACCAAGCACAATGTCTTCTGTCTAAATGCCTCATCTTTGAATATATCATTTGACTCACACATTTACAAAGTGTCTCTGCTTTTTAAAACAAATTCTTTTGTTTCACCCCAAACAACCTGACATGAATTCTGTGACTTTATCATATTTGCGCAAACTAGCCAAGGCTGCCTTTGTCACTGTCACCTGCCACGAGTCTTACTATTTGTGCTTAACCCAAAATCAGCAGCTTTCCAGTTGGTTGAGATCTGGACACATTGTGCGCCCTGCTGTTTTAAAGCCAAGACCACATCTCACTTTCAAATGTGCCATTTGGTTGGATGCCTCTCGTGCCGTCCACTTTCCTGCCGTGTTTATGAGAAGGCACGGATTTTTGAACGACCTTTTGCTTTAGGCAAAGTCAAGATGCTGCCAAAACAAAGCACGTTGGCCCTTTATTGGAGCTGATTAAATACATTTACTTGACACCTAATTAGTGTTGGATGCTTGCGGTTAAAAATAAATATCAGGAACACACAACGCGGCTGTTAGGGCTATATGTTTGAGCTGCTGTTTGACTAGAATAACTCATATAATAAAAATATATATACTAACCATGCGTGTCTGAGTTGTGGGACATCAAATTTTATGTGACGCTTTGGATACTTATTATTCTCTGACATTCAGCTGACAACTAAGCAGTTGTTTGATTTTTTGCAGTGTTGCAAATATCACTAAGTAAAGAGGGACCTTAATTAACTTGTCTTAATATGTCAGGTGAACAGGGCCGGGCAGCCCTAACGTCATGCACACTCCCTGTCACACGTGAATGTTACACTAAATTGTCAGTGAGAGAACAGAGCCTGCTTTTCCTCACAGCACAGCTGAAAGCATGTCAGAGTATTTGCATGCTGCACTTAATCCTCCAGGGGAAATTCCTTCTGAAGGAAGGGAGTACCTTAACAAGCATGTCATTACATATTATCAATTTATCTTTGTATGAAAGCATGCTGTGTGAAGGTGTGTGTCTGTGTCAGTACATGGCATGCATCATCTATGAAGGAGCCCTGGAATTTAATGTGGGGTTGTTGCTCTAGGCTATCTACTTATCATGTCACATTTTTGCATTCTGTGGTCACGTTATTTATGATAGGCCGACAAAAACGTCCAGCGGTGGATGATTTTCTTCCGGATGCCGGTGCATTTGTTTGGTGAGTGGCTCAGATGCCAGTTATGAGGTAGTGTAGTGAAAAATACTGATTCCAGTTCTCAGAAATCTTGAGATGTAGTGCTACTTGTTTACACACATCAGCCTCCGTGGTTCTCATGCCAAGGTCACACTTAGAGCACCTGGATTCCTTTATGTTGAATAGGAGCGTTAAAGCGGGGCCTGCAAAGCATTCTTAGATATTCCTGCGGCTGTTATATTTAACATTTATAGTGCTGAATACATGACAGAACTAACCTGGAGTCTGTTTATGTGATGCAGTCTGTTAATGTATTTGTGTGTCTTTGGATATCTTTATAACTTTTTCAGAAAAAATTTTTTTTTGTTGTACTGTTGTCAATCAGAAGTCGTCATGCTGCTGCATTTTAAAGGGGGAATCTTAGCATACACAAAATCTCTGTCTCCCTGTGTGTTTGCGTCTTTGTCCGCCAACTCCTCCCACACAACCAAACTTGGCACACAGGTACATCTTAGGCCCCGGACAATTCTTATCTATATCAGATGATTATGATGTCATCATTTGCTCACGCCAGTAACTGATAATGTGCAATAACAGATTACACACAGCAGATTCTTATGTGCAATAACTCCTAATCTTTGTATTTGTACTAATATTAAGAGTCTTCTGCACTCCGTCATCCATCGCACTTTAAATTGCATTCTTATCTTATTTGGTATTCTTTGTAAATTTTGATTGTATTTTTATATTTTAGTGCTGATTTAGCTGTTAGTTGTTTAGCTTGTTATATTGCTGCCTCACCACGACCTCCTTCCGGCCCCTCTCCTCGTACCGCGTGTCTTGGAATGACACTAAACGTCTTGAATCGTGAATGTTGTGTAGTGTCCACCTAACATTTTTGAGACATGTTTCTCCTCCAGTTCAGGATAAAGCGGGAGGAGACTGGCGTCACGCCGTCCGTCCGCCCGCCCGTGCGGTTTTACTCCAAAACCACAAGGAGTTGAGCCATGAAATTTGGCACGTGTTTACTCTTCAAAGATAATCGTATTCCTGGATGTTTAGTACCCTTTGTACACTTTGGCTGTAGCCTGTTTATCTGAAGTGGAGAGGAAACAATGTGGAGGATGTCAGGCTGCTAATGCTATGATAATATATGCTAATGATATGCAGCCTCTTTCTCATGCCTGAGTGGCTCAGCCAAAACCATGTGATCATATTGTGCTGTGTGATTGGCTGTACCGACTTGACCATTATTGACCGAAATGGAGAAAGCGGGGATTGCTCATATCTAGCAACTGAATAGCTGCTCAAATGTAAACAACATGGTTGCCTTATGATTATAGTGATGCAATACATAATGCATTGATATCAGCAGAATATGCAGTATGGGTGCATTAGGTAGTAATATTCCTGTACACACGTGAGTATAATATGACTTGAATACCTTGTAAGTATCTATTATATCTGGCTTATTGTTTTAGATTATATAAATATAAAGACATTATGTAGTATACATCCTTGTACAAGAGTGCAGTTTTTATTGTGTTTTCTCTCATTTGTCTCTTACAGCATGTTTAAAAGAGTTTTAATGAGTACGGTTAATATTGAAAACATATTTTTTGATGGAATACGTAGTAAATCTTTACTAACGCAGGAGTGACTAAAAGTATTGGATAAAAGTTCAAAGCAAGGCCTCCAAATTAGGCCAACATAGTTCTGCAGAGGGTAATAAGACTGCTGAGGGCTGTAATTTTATCCTGACATCTACATTTATTTTATATTTTCATTAATCGCGGGAGGATAACACCATCGGTGATGGGTCTGCTTAGCATAAGCAGCATCTGCACACACACGCACACACACACACACTTCTTTTTTTGTAGGGTCTTCTGCTTACAGTATAAAAGAGGTGACTGTTACTGTTATTTTTGCCTATATAAACGACATCGAATCGACTGATTGACAGACCAAGCAGTACTCTAGCACGGGTGTGTAGTAGTTGTGTGAATGTGACAAATTGCAGCGTTTACTCAAATAAAAAGCCGGAGGAAAATATCATTGTCGTTTGATTTTCTAAAAAATAAGTGCGCACCTGCAAATTTCTGATGTAAAACTAAAGCGCGGATCAAAACTATAGCGTGTACTTAAATCTGACCAATGACAGTAATCAGAGGGATTTAGAAATAAAAGCCTGCCTCAAATACAAGCTTAAAGTTGAGGTAACTTAAGGCGCTGTGACTGTTTGAGAAAGCATGGCTTTTGGGTGCAGCAAATATCATACTCGAGCTCTTCAGCAGAGGTCATTTCATAAAATGGCAGAGAGGACCACTAATTAGTGTTTGTTCTATGATTTAATAAAAGACCAAGAGGAGAATTTGTGGATACAGACTGAATGAGGCACTAAAATGCAAACTTGAAATTCTAAAAGAAATAAAATAAAATAAACCTGCAAATAAACAAAATTGGTTATAAAAAGAGAATCTGAAAGGCTTAGTGTCTCAGAAATAAGTAAAGGTTTGCCACTCTGTATGGGATTGAGACATTAGTGCCATTATTACTGAACAATATATAGATTTTTTTAAGGCAACATGTGCTGTCTAATTTAAGGACAAAACCCTTAAAGCGTTCTGCACATACTGCCCGAATATGACTCCGAGTGTGCTAACCTGAACACTGAAACAAAACATACAGCAAAGGGGGCCCCAAACTGCTAAGCAGCAAAAATTCCCGCATTCATCGGTTCTTCTTCTTCTTCTTCTTTTGGCTGCTCCCTTTAGGAGTCACAACAGTGGATCATCTGCTTACCCAGCATCCCCTCCTTCCACACCTACAATCTGCACGTCATCTTTTCCTGTATCTGCAAACCTTTTCTGTGGTCGTCCTCTTTTCCCTCTTACCCGGCCGCTCCATATTTAACGTCCTGTAACCACTGCGCATGTCCAAAAACATCTCCCTTTTCCCTCTTTAACTGTAGCAATTATGGGAGTGTGGGATTATTTGCAGTAAAATAAAACAGGAAAGTTGGGATTCGGATCACTTGTCGTGCTCGTTGTTAACTTACCACCACTCTCTGACTTATTTTTAAACGGCAAACTATATATATATAAAAAAGAAAGAAACTAAAGGGAAAATAAGCGAGATTCACCATTAAATCTCTCACGAGATGAAAACGAGGACCATAATCTGTTGGTGAGGTTCCTACATCTGTTTTATGGATTTATTCTGCTGAGCTAAGGGGCTCCGTACCGGCAAGCAAATTTTCACCTTGATGGGCTTTTAGGTCAGCAGCATTTCCCCTGAGCAGCCTTGTTTCTGAGACTATTACACAGCAGGTGGTAAGAAGCAAACATAAGAACACTTCTTGTAACACGCTGCAGTTTGTCAGTAAAAGCTTCAAAATGTTCCCCATCTGTCCTCTCTGCTATTTAAGCTGCCTGAACAGATGAATATAGGGCACTGCACTGTCTCAGAGAAAACGCTGCTGACAGTGACAAAAGCCTGTTTTCGCTTCGGTATGTTTTCTCATTCATAATCATGCTCTATCGTGGAAGTTGATTTATGTTTCCCATTTGCTTGTTGTCAGAACCCCAGAGCAAATAAGGTAGCAGACTTATGAGTTATTCCTAAAATCTAAAGGTCTGCTGCCAGTGAAGTATCTGAATACCGCCGAAAACTGGAAAGACGGCACGACTATCTGCGACACGAAGCAATCGCAGTTTTCATCATCATATGCCACTTTATATTGGGTATCATCGATAAGATCGCCGTCATAATTCAGTGTTTCTTCATATGCCTCTTCATCTGTCCAGGCTGCACTTTAGTATTCAGGCTGTGCGTTCTGCCAGCGAGTCATGACTAATATGAGCTAGGACCCACCCGGAGTTCAGCTTTAGAGCATGTGGCCGATATTTGCATATTTTTCGCCACCTGGTATGATATCTGTCTCAGCGCTGTGATGTTTGTTATTAAGAGTAAACCCCCTGATATTTCGGCGGCCTTTTCATAATCTTCAGAGTCACGTGGGGGGCTTTATGGGATATAGAAATGACTGGAGAAAGATTGTCTATTTCACTTTCCCTCACCTTATCCGCCTAGCTTAAAAGTTGTGTGGCAACATACTCCGCCTTAAGGTGCACGAACTAAAGGTGAATTCTTCCAAGTCATTTTCTTGTGCGCGTAAGTCAGTAATAATGACATACAAGGTAACTGCAGTTATCTTCTTTTTTTTTAAAGAAAATACTAGTTTATAATACTATAATTCTAGTTTAAAAACGAAGACCTTTGTGGTCTCTTCAATAACAGGAGAAGAATGACTGAAGAATACCAGATGAAAAAGAAAAATGCTTTCCATAAAGCCAGTAAAATGTGCAAATAGCGCACGAGAGATTGTTCAGCATCCGTGTGATCGTCACAAAAGAGAGAACGGGAGCCGCACTTGTGAATTTTGCATTGTTGGTGGAAAAACGGGGAGAGGCAGGGTTGAAAAAGATGTGGCACCAAACGCGAGCGTCGCCCTGCATCACCAGTGGGGCCTTACTGTTAGATTAGTGTGCCACCCAGGCTATGCAGAGTGCTCAGTCATCCGCCGTCTCCAAATAGTGCAGCGACACTGCCGCTCTCTACAGTCTGCTTTTGATGGATAAACACAATGTCATCATGTAAACACATCCCTCTCCTCCTTTGCATTTCAAAGCCTCTAGCAATACATCCTCAGCCAGCTCATGCAAGAGGGGCTCTCCACTCACCTTTGATTTGTGGCCGTGTTGTTCTCTTCGGCCTGTCACCAGGAAGTAGTTGAAATGACTGATTGAACTTTGAAAGACTAATGTTCGTGTCAAGCTGGCCAAATCAGGGCCACAGCAGAGAAAGTATTAAAGCTAACAGGGAACACAGAGGGAAGCAAGCTTTGTGCTTGCCGAATTCTTATTCTGCAGACAAATGTCTGGCAGCATGCCAGTTTCTTCACGTTGTGGAATAATTTCTTTTTTTTTTTGCAGAGACTGAAGAAATTGCAACAGAATAAATAGCACATTTTGTTTGCACTCTTCTGCATCCTTTTCTGTGATTAAGTCTCAAATTATAACGCTGGTTTGGTGCCAGTCGAGGCTTAGAAAGAGAATTCTCCTCTCCAGAGTGTTGCCCCGAGAGTGAAGATTTCTCTTTTTCCCTCCTCCATTAGGGAGCATATCTGAATGGAGATACAGGCCTTTCCATTTGAACATTAATAAGCCAGTTTTTATAAATCCAGAGTGGCTTGCCCGGTGGAGAACTTTTTCCCCTTTTTATTCCAGCATCAAATGCCTTCTTTACCCATCTTGTGATTTATCAAGCAGCACCATAGGCTTGTTTGGCTTAATAAGTCTGTTTGTCTTTGCACTCACAGGGTCCCCACACTCCCCCACCCCCACCCCCCACCCAGCAGTCATCCACGGCAGAAGTGGGAAAGAATACCTTAGGGGTTGTAGTTTTAATTAGACCCCACTATGGCAGACCTGTGTGAGGCGTCTATGCTGGGTTCCTGCATTTGATTGCTTTTGATTGCACGTTACGAGCTTTCTCCACCAGGTCTGAAAATCCTCGTGGAGAAAATCTAAACCTGTTTCAAACTGAGCGTACTTTACCATTAGATTTCATCACGCCGCGGCTGTGTCGCATTTTAAGGGCTGCCTCTTTTGACGCGGGCTCCTTTGAAGGAAGTAGAAGGCTCCACAGAGGATTAGCCAGAGAATCATTAGGAGCTCCATTAGCAGTGACCTGTACGCTGTGGATTTAAGGATATCGAGGACCACAGAAGTCACGCCGGCTGCATCGTGAAATTTTTATTGTCACATTTATTTTATTTTTTTTGGTGACGTAACCACAATTAACTGGGTTTTTTTTTTTTCTTTGCAAAAATGTGTCAGTGGCATGTTTGCCCACCCCTATGCAAACTTTCTGGTACTGTCAGAAGAATTATAAATACTCCTTGTCTCACTAGTCATCAGCAATGTACATAGAACTCTGAAATATAATTTAGTATAAAGTATGTCTCAGAGGTTATAAAAAAAATCCCAGCAAAAAAGTTCAGTTTGTTGTGTTAGTTCATAATATAATTAAGAAGTTCACTGCGGTTCGTGGGATTGGGGGCGGTCAAGTTGAGATGTGGAAGAGAGAGAAAACTTTCCCTGAGAACTGCTCATACGAGTGCTTGAAAAGGAAATTTAAAAAAATGTATTTTGCTAAAAAAAAAAAATAAATAAATACAGACCTTCGGTGAGATTTTGTATTATTTCGAGTGTTGGAGCGCTGCTGTACTCTGGTGTAGGACCTCCATAAATATGCCCCTCGTGACCTTTTGCTGCATTCTCACTGCAAAATTCTCGAGTTTCCAAACCAACATCCAAACAAGCCCGGCACATTTTGGATGAAGTTAAAAAAGAATAACTTTTTTGGCCTCAGTGAGCGAACGCCCATGGGTGCTGATATTTAGGGAAAAAGGGGGGTGCAGAAAGTCATAAAAAGAACACCTCTCCAACTGCAAGCTCAGGACGGATCAATCGGGTCTGGGCTTGCGTTGCAGCAAGTGGCACAGGGAGGATTTAATTAAATAGCAGGAATTTTTGGAAAACTAGATGAAAATACACACCATTATGACCTGTTAAAATATCATAAGTGTCACGGGGGGGGCATCAGGTACAGGCAAGCATTTACTGTAGATTGTCATGGCGATGATATGCATGTCTCTTCATCTGCCAGTCAGCAAGCTTATTCGTGCAAACCTTTTATGCTCCGTGATACTCGCGCTAACTTTGCAGTGTAAGTCTGTGGTGTGTGTGTGTGTGTGTGTGTGTTGTTATGCTCAGGGGCTGTTAGTTCAGTAGGGTAATAATGTGTCTTTGTGTGTGTAGTCCTAGTCAATCCATCATTTGTCTCACTGCTTCTCCTTCTTAAAAAGGTTTAGGAGACAACCAGGTAGGGTCCTGGATGTTACCACATCTTTGATTATGAAACAGTATTTTCAAACATAATTGGATGTTTCAGCATCTGAGTGTTTGCTGTTACAGTACACACACGCACACACACGCACACAGACATGACATTTTTACCTGTTTTTCAATAATAATTTTGCCTGTAGCCCCTTGATTGATTACTTATTTCATACCCATCTCGCCTCTCGCTTTTCATAGCGATCGGGGCCTCCGTTGTTTTATGCATCAGTCAGAATATAGACAGCGTTTTGCGTTTCACTGCATGTTTTACAGGTTTATCCCCTTTGAAATTCTGGCTTTGGTTGAATGTTCTTAGTGGTTCCGTTATAATCATAATTATAGTTATTCTTTTTTTCAACTAAACCCTTGAACATTTGAAAGTCTGAGTCAGGTTCTCGCTGTAATTCTGCTGTTATCTACTCTATATGTCTGCCTTTGGTGGGATTTGATCGATAGTTTTCTGGTGAACTGTCTGTGTGTGGATGCAACAGATCCAAGACTATTTATGTTATACTAGAATCTGTATTGACTCTGGCCAAAGGGTGGCTTCACTCTCTTCTTCCTTCCACTCACGCAAACTGTTTCTCACATTTACTCCTTCTTCTGTGTTTCTGTTACAGCTCGAGTCTTTTTCTGCATTTCTGAAGTTCCCCCTCCTTTTAAATGAAAGCAACTTTGAGATAGCGCTGGAATTTGTGACAAACAGTAATAATTGGCTGCTGAACATGAAAGATACTGAGAGTCATTGCATCAAAATGAAATGGATAATTCATTGCATCTTTTGAAGATGCACTGTAATCTTTCATTAATCTTTCATTTCAGCCATACACTCACTGGCCATTTTGTCAGGTACACCTTGGACACCTTTCTCCTTCATTCTTTGTGGCATAGACTCAACAACGGGCTGGAAGGCGATCGGTAATTGTGCGCCATATTGACATGACAGCCTCACGTAGCTGCTGCACATTTGTCAGCTGTAGATACATGATGTGAATCTCCTGTTCCACCACATCCCAAAGGATTGATTAAGCAATTTGAGAACAGTGAACCCACTGTCATGTTCGGTAAACCAGTTTGAGATGATCTGAGCTTTGTGCCATGGCATGCTATCCTGCTGGAAGCAGCCATCAGAAGATGGGTGCACTGCGGTCATAAAGGGATGGACATGGTCAGCGCCGGTACTCAGGTATGCTGTGGCATTTAAACAATGCTCAGCTGGTACCCGCAGCCTTTGATGCAAGGCAGGATGGATCCATGCTTTCATATTTATATTTTGACCCTGTTTGACATCCGATTTGCCATGTGATAGCCTGATGTTTGCGCTAACACTCCGACGAACAACTCGGGGTTCAGTTTCTTGCCCAAGGATGCTTTGGCATGCACACTGGAGCAGCCAGGGATCGAACCGGCAACATTCCGATTAATAAAAGAACCACTCTACCTCCTGAGCCGCAGTAACCGCTACCTAATAGTGTCTGGTGACTCAGCTGGAGAGTTCACAGTAGACGTGTGTGCATGGGAATGGAAGGCATCTACGGGATCTTTTTTCAAGCTTATTAAATGTAAAAAAGAAAAGCGATCACATTGAATTGCTGTGTAACTATCAGTCCATATTAAAAAAGGTGGATGTATTCTGTTCCTGTGGTCTCCTCATCACGCATGGTTATAAAGAGAAACATCCAAGTGAAACACCTCAGCACTGCAGTACATCTGCTGCACGTCTTTGCACATAACTGGCAAACGCCACTTTCCTTCACGGGTTGGTAACACACGTATGCGTGTGTGCTACAGAACTGTGTGTTACAGTAGTTCAAATGAATAAAATATTGTTACATGTGAGTTTAATCCATGTAAAAGCCTATAAATCTGACTACTGCCCTGGAAATCAATGGCTGTGCAGCCTGTGAAAACTTATATTGTAGAAGCTGGAAATTAAGAGACACAACTGAAAATTTAGTGCACCAATCGCAGGATAGCATACGTAAATTTGCAATAACCAGTTGTGCCGAGTGACATAAAGCTACAGTGGTTACATGTTGCTTTAGCCTAAAATTGGCTGATTTTTTTCATTTTTTATTTACACTTATGCTGCATTTTAATGCCAATCATGTAGCCATACTGCAATTTAAACTTGTCTCTAGGACACAGGGGATTATTGTGGGGTGGAGTGAGGGGAGCGAAATTTGTTCAGGCCCTCAAAGCAGTTTATCGAGGCCCTATAGTGATTACACACTAGTGTATGGGTCACATCTGTGGCATCACACCTAAGGTGGTTTGCTGTCCTTATCCCTTTGTTGCCCCGCTTTGTTTTTAAGGCTAAAAGGATGGATTTGCTTTTAAGATAACCAGTTTCTCTTGCTTTAAAATACATGCAAAGTCAACAGTCTGTGCATGTATATTGAATTAAGGCTGAGACTTAAACCTAAAAAGATATATTTAATCACCTCACTCAGTATTATGGAGCTGCATACGAGAGCATCTTCAGCACACGGAGGTCAAAGAAGACAGCTAAAATTGAAAACTTAAGCTCCACTTGAACTGAATAGGAGAAGATCTTTTTTTTTTTTCTTGGCTGAGCAAGCAGAGGACTCTAGGTGGACGCTGGACCCAAATCAAGATCAATTTTAATGGTACACCTGCTTTTTCACCTTTATGCAACCTCTTTGATTTAGAATAGTGTCCTTGCACATCTTTCAAGGCACCTACAGGACTGTAAGCACCCTACTTTGTAATTTGCTGACCAGTCTCTGTGGGTTTATGGGCAAATGGGTTCAGTTTGAGGTGATTGTTACATCCATTCACAAGACTCATTATTCTTTAAAGTATGCTGGAAATCACAGCTGCTTGCGGTTCCCAGAAGGTGAGCTTCGCAAACTACTCATTGGTTAACACGTATTCCCATTTCTCATTCCCATTCCTTCGCCGCGCACTCTTCTCTTAGCCTGAAGTTGCGATTAAGATTTCCCCTCACATGTTGTTATTTGCATCTTTTGATTGTTTTCTGTGGTGTGAAATTTAGCAGCCAAACTCAAAAAACAAAATCAACCTGAAAAGGTGAGCCTCGATCAGCTGCCCAGCAAACTCTGGAGTGTGGTTAGCTTGTGGTGTAAATGAGATCGACCGCAGGACGCGGTGTGATTTTTGCATACTTTCAAAAGCCAGGCTAAAGTTAAATTAGATGTGTCAGCTGGTGTCCAACTCCATGTAGTGAAGTGTCTTATTAAAATAAAAGCAGAGTAGAAAAAGCCTGTTTATTTGTTCCTAAAATTTCTGTCATTGTCTAGGATATGCAGAGTCCAGTTGCAGTATAAAACCTAATGACTATAAGAACTTCAGGACCCATTTCTTTGTGGGCTTATTGTGTCCACCATGACTTTCTCTTGGTGAAAAGTAAATAATCCAATCTGGAAGAATGGAACCATGAGCATGAAAGTCACACGCAGTGACAAAGATATCATTTGCTCATTATAAAAGCACATGCATATCGAAGTATATGTGCTGTCTGTGATGTCCTTGCAGATATGATCTCAAGCGGCACTTTTGTGCATTTTGTATTATGACAAGGACAGTCCCAGTGTGATCGTAATTGGCTAGATTGGATTATCTGTCACTTAAGTCTAGGCCCTAAACCAGCCAATTTACCCAATTGTCAAATGGGTCATGTGAAACATTTTTCTACTACCATTAAAACAAAAATTATTTCCCCTGAGTCTAGTCTCAAGCACACACATGGCCATCATAGATGAGGTAGATTGCAGGTTTCGGGAAAAATGTCACCACGAGCCTTATTTCTTCCATCTAAAGTCTCTCTGCTGCTGGCACATGTTGGCTCGTGAGACAGGGTGTTGTTACTGCATTTCGAGGACAGCGCTTCATCGGGAGACATCTGTGGCACAGGGAGAAAGTGTGATTGCTGGCAGGTAGCTCTCCAAGGGGGAAGCGATGGATCTCGCTGCTCTCACAAATAAGCCCCTTCAGTCTGTAGAGTTGAGGACTAAGTGGCTGTTTAGATGTCAAGTTTACATTTGTTCAAGTTGTTGACACTGGTTGGTGGAGAACAGATGGGATTAATGGGGGTAAAAAGAGGAGGCACATATCTACAGGGTTGCTGGATATTAGACTGCCATTCTTCGTGGCCCTGGTCAATGACTCTGATGGTCACTCAATCATAAAGCTTAGCCTCAACTCATGACTATATGCAAGGATCTGCTGATGTGTGGTGTTTCACAGTGCAGCAGTGTTTCCAGCTGATGATGCAGCAGTGTTTCCAGCTGATGAAAGGTCTGGACTGCAGGCAGATCAGTTTAGTAATTGTACTTTAGCGCGGAGCCATGCTGTTGGAATACATTAGGAAGGTGGTTAGTCTTTAATTGTTAATTTGCCCATGCACTCTTCCTCCAGTTCATCTTCAAAGACTCAGCCTCTGTGGGATGCCCCTTTTATGCCCAGTCATTTTGCTGACTTGTTGCCGGGTAACCTAATTAGCTGCGATGTTCCAGTACATTTTAATTACAAAATTCCAGCGATTCAGACACATTTTCAAATTCAAGAAAAAAATCCTCAGAGTTTTAAATTATTTGCCAACTGTTAGTTAGTTGTCCTTTACTAGTTATTTTAATTTGTTTTACTTAAAACGTTGTCAACTAGCTTTCCCAGCTTTAATGTCTGTCTCCGGGCATGTATAAAAAAATGCTTCAGAACTAATTATTGTATTGATGCCAGCAATGATTTTCAGGCAATGACAAATATCTTCTAGTGCATAAAAATATAGATGAATACTTTTTAGACCCTTGCAACTAATTGGTATGTTAATCAACACTGAGGACTATTGACCACTTGGTAATTATCACCGAAATGTTTGCTCATTAACAAAGTTTAGTGTTAAAACACAGTTTTTTTTATTGTCTAACATTGGTTATACACTCAAGTAATTTTATTGGCATATGGTGTATCACGACATATAGAAATACCACTACATTTATTTAGTCATTAGCTCTTAAGTGGATAAGTAAGTGATCACTGTAATACATGCCAGGACACCTATGAGCACTTAGCTGATACAAACGCGAACCATGTGAATGGAAAGGGTCCTCGTCGTTGCTGAAATGCACAACAAGCATTATTTGCTGGTGCGTTCAGACTGTTGCTTCCTCGCCGCGTCTGCAAGCAGAAGGCTCCCCGAACGGCCTTGGCTGTCATTTCATGCTTTGCCAGTTGAAAGGCTACAATATGTTTGCACACCAAACTCGCTGCATTTTCCAAAGCTGCCAAACAAATTTAAGTGGGGATGCAGCAAATGTATCCATCAAAAAAAAAAAAGGGCCCAAAATTTTAGCCCCAAACCACTGCTGATTTAGAGCTTTGATAGCAGCAGAAAGAAGACTGTGTTTTGTGTGAGTTAGGAACAAACATTATGTTGCCAAGACTTGGGCTGCCAAGAGTTGGTGAAGATGTGAAACACATTTTCCATTTTAATGCTTCCATTTTATCCCTGGACCAGCCACACCGGGAAACACATGTGACAGGTATCAGAGTTAGACCAGGAAGCCATAGAAGTGTCTGTGTTCGAGGAAGTCTGTGTGAGTGTGTGTGTGTGTGTGTGTGTGTGTGTGTGCTGTACCCAGGGAACAGTGTCGTGATCAGAATTCGTGAGTCAGAAAATGAAACTAAATGATGATTATTGAGCAGAAACACTAAAGCTCACTTAGATCAAAGCAATTTAATGTTTATCCAATCGACACTGCGTTACAGCATTCATCTGTGTTTACAGTAATTAACATAAATATTTGTGCAAAAGGTCTATTGTGATGCAGGGCTAAATAATTTGGGTCTTTTTTTTTGGTGGTCATTTTCTGGGAGTATGAGCTCTAGCACTGAAAGTTGGACAGCAATCAATCAGAGATATTGATTTTGGAGAGCTTCCAGCTGTCATGTTGGATTAATATGGATTAGTCACACTGTGAATCTGAACACTGTAGTTAGTCAGGCGGCTGGTTCAGTATGCTGAATTAAAATAGGATTTAATAAGCATTTTGTGCCTCCAACATCAATGTATTTAAAATGCTTTGATATGTTTATCCAGCACTGCTGTTCTGATTTAGTACTCATGATGCTGTGACACGCATGATAATATAATTAACCAATCACAGATAACTAAACATGTCATGTGTTTGTGCTCACAAATTGTATGAATGAATGATGGAACTTGTTTTAATTACGTTGACACCAAAGAATTAAGTTTGCATGTTAATAGGTGACTGACATGTCTTGTAAGGAATATTTATAGACTATAAGTACACTGTACACACAGGGAATATATATATATATATATATATATATATATATATATATATATATATATATTATGCTACTACACATGTAATCCCAGTAAAAGGGGTTATATGAAGAGGGTCCCTGTGGTGTGGAAGACATCCTGCATTGTTCCTGTCCCGAAGACGCCGCGACCCAGTGACATCAAGGATTACAGGCCAGTGGCACTGACTTCCCACGTATTGAAGACCATGGAGAGGCTCATCCTGGATCAGCTCCGGCCCATGGTCCAGTCATCTCTGGACCGCCTCCAGTTTGCCTACCAGCCCTGCCTGGGAATTGAGGATGCCATCATCTACCTGCTAAACCGAGTCTACGCACACCTGGATAAGCCAGCCAGCACTGTGAGGGTCATGTTCTTTGACTTCTCGAGTGCATTCAGCACCATTCAGCCTGCTCTTCTGGGTGATAAGTTGACAGCGTTGCAGGTAGACGCCCCCCTTGTGTCCTGGATTGTTGACTACCTCACTGGCAGACCACACTATGTTGGCCTGCAGCACTGTGTGTCTAACAGTGTAGTTAGCAACACTGGTGCCCCACAGGGAACTGTCCTCTCTCCCTTCCTCTACACCCTCTACACCTCTGACTTCAGCTACTGCTCAGAGACCTGCCATCTTCAGAAGTGTTCTGATGACTCTGCAATAGGTGGATGTATCAGCAGGAGGAATGAGGATGAGTACAGGATGACGGTGAAGGACTTTGTCCCATGGTGCGAGCGGAACCATCTAGAGCTCAACGTGACAAAGAGAAAGGAACTAACTGGTGGTGGACTTGAGGAAAGACAAGGCACCGGTGGCCCCTATGTCAGGGGGGTCAGTGTGGACACTGTAGAGGACTACAAATATCTGGTAGTGCACATTGACAACAAACTGGACTGGGCTAAGAACACTGATGTCCTATACAGGAAGGGCCAAAGTCGTCTCTATTTTCTGAGATGCCTGAGGTCCTTCAACATCTGCCGGACCATGCTCAGGATCTTTTGTGAGTCTGTGGTGGCGAGTGCCATCCTCTATGCTGTTGCATGCTGGGGCAGCAGGCTGAGGGCGGCAGACGCCAACAGACTCAAAAAACTGATCCACAAAGCCAGTGATGTGGTGGGAGTGGAGCTGGACTCGCTGATGGCAGTGTCGGAGAGGAGGATGCTGTCTTAAGCTGCAGGCCATTATGGACAATGGCTCCCACCCACTCTACAACACCGTGATGGGACACAGGAGCACATTCAGTGCAAGACTTATCCCACCAAAATGCACCACAGAGCACCACAGGAGGTCATTCCTACCTGTGGCCATTAAACTCTATAACTCCTCCTTTAATAGGTGACACTGTGGTTCATCTGTGTCATTCACTTATTCAGTATTTATTTAGTATATGTGCATACAATTGTACATAAAAACTGTCCATATACATTGTACATATATATACTTCATTATACTGCAGATTTATATTTACTGTCACAGCCACTGCACTCACAAGATTATATGTGTATATATAGCCAAATTATCTCCTTAGTTTTTTATTTTTATACCTTTAGTGTATTTTTATTTTGTTTTGGTTTATATTCATTTAAATGGTCGCAGCTGTAACAACAGAAATTTCCCTCTGGGATCAATAAAGTGATTCTGATTCTGATGTGGGACCCGTGGATTCTTCCACACCCAACATCTAGTCTAACATCGATCTGATTACCAAGACTACGTGACATATTCTCTGAAAGTCTAGTAGAAGATGTGAACGACGCACCAGTATGGACAATGTCTGCTGCAACCATCTCTGAAATCAACCAGCTGATCTATACCACAGCAACAGATACTTGGCAAAAAGATGAACAACAGGCACAAGGAGCAGTACCCTCCACAGAGAAGGAGACTGGAGGCCATGATCAAGGCTGCAGGAAGGGAAGTTAGCCAATTATCAGAGCTGAAGAAAGGGGTACCTAAGTATAACAAACTGTCCATACCTGAGGTCTTAGAAACTGCCAAGCAAAGACTCACAGCCTTGGTTAAGTATTTGAAGAGGTATACCAGAGACATAGAAGCCAGGAGAATAAACCAGATGTTCTCCACTGAACCATCCAAGATCTCAGTGACAGGTGAACAATGTAAGTGGCTGATACAGAAAAATCCCATCAATGGCTGGACAAAGCTGGACTGAAAGACTGCTGCCATGATTAGTGTACAGAGGCACTAATCATGGCAGCACAGGAACAAGCTCTAAGCACAAGGCTGATAGAGGCTGGGGTCTACCACACCAGGAGAGACTCCAGGTTCAGGCTATGCAGAGATGCCCCCTGAGACAATCCATCACTCAGGGCAGTGACCCCCAACTGGGACAGGGGCTCCACCAGATTCCAGGAATGACATCCAAGATCTCCGTTCAGAAGAGCGCAGTCCTGGGAACAGCTAAGAGACGGCGCGGGACCCTCAAGCTCGCAGACAAAGACCACCTGCATGGCAAGTGGGGGATTTTGTACTGTAATGCCTTGGGTCTTTTTTTATATATGTATACCAAGTTAAAACCCTGTAATGTACATATGGCATGTTTAGTATTCAGAGTAGTAATAATCCTGTGATATATAATGAGTCATATTATTTGGAAGCATGCCAGATTGTGAAGCATATGCCTGATAAATTGTAGATATAAGAAAAAAAAATCAATGTGTCTATTTAAAAAGTGGCTGGTTTGCATAAGAGAGAGAGAGTGTGTGTGTGTGTGTGTGTGTGTGTGTATATTTTCTTCAACCTTAAATCTGAAATGAATTATGGATTCTGAAATGGGGGAAAAAAAGCATTTTGCAGCATCATATTTGCATCACTTCATTTTGTATTCTGTAAAGTTGGTTGCAGATGTTGAGTGCAGCAGCCGTTGCACTGTGAGAGCTCGCTTCTGCTGTAAATTTCTGGCTGCCTCTGGTCGTCTTTCAGTGACCACGTCTCTCAGTCCAGCCTATGACCATGATCAGTTAGTCTTTGGATTGACTGGACCATCGTGTTTTGCCAGTTATGGGCAGTAACAGGCCTTCTCTCATCACTCTGCACGAGTTTTATAATTAGAAGGGTAATGTTAGATTTGCCATTTGGAAATGTTTGCTGTGCAGCAGTAACACCTGGTAGTTAGAGGGTGTAAATATTTACCAACAACTCAAATCTTGATGCGCACAACGTCGTGCGGTGAAGCTCGTATTTAATCACTAATTATAAGCGTAGCAGTATACCACTTGTATCAGGACCAGACCAAATTTGAAGATGTGAGCAGCTGTTGCAAAAGGCTCCAGTGAGTTCTCATCATCCTGGAGCATATTGACAGTTCACATATGCACCTTCTCTGAGGTTGATCTTGATGCGTGGGTACTACCTTATTGGGTTTGCCTGCCTCCTCTCTATTGTGTGATTTCACGAATGTCAGCTGAGTAAGCTGTGAGCCTTCAGGACATTCCCAAGGCAAGATTCCAGTACTTGTTGCTTGACTTGTGACAGCGATCCCGTGAGAAAAGACTTAACTTTCCTCAGCAGACGGAATACAGGTTTCTCCAATAATGTCTAAACTTCAGCACACACAGAGACACAGATGCCTCGCCTCAGTTCAGCCCCACGATACGGATATTTGCAGTAGCTTGTTTTTAAATGACTACAGCTTCTAGAATGTTTTCTATTGTTATTTAAACTCACAACTGACAATGCATTGTCCTTGTGAGTGCTGGCCAACTGCCCCCCCCCCTCCCTCCCTCCCACAGAGTCACCCCTCACCCTGCCAAGTCACTGCCCAAACCCCATTATCGCAGAAGACCACATTGAAAACGCCGCTCCAGACAACGCTGTGCTTTAAATTTCAAGTCTTTTTCAACATTTCCCTAAGCAGTCTTGTACCAAATGTTTATTAGATTTTTCTAATAGCCCGCTTACTCTATAATTTAAATTGGTTAATTGTAATAAAACAAACTTTACTCATTCAGCTGCAGACTAATTGCGTTGCCCTCAGAAAGCCTCTCTCATTAATAGTGGTCATCTCTTTTTGTTTTTGTTCCTTCAACAAAAGAAACAGGAATCATATGGTTTTTATCAATTCCTGCAATCTTAATGCCTTTGTAAATAGTACTTTAAACCCAAAGCTGTTCGATATTGCCCCCCTCCCTGTGTTTTTGAGTGAACGTAAGCACTAGATTCCCTCAAAACCTCAGACAGTCTCTACAGCGCCCTTCTTGATGAAACTGCCTCTCAGCTGAGAAGGTATGTGACAGGCTCTGATATGGTTTTGAGTGGTAAATTGAATTAGAGTAGGATGCGGAATATGCCAGAATGGCAGGTGTACAGTAGTCTCTGTGTGGACAGCCTCGATTGGCAGCATCTGTGACAGTCAGTGTTGCTCATTCTGGCTGCTTCCACACGCTGAGTGCCTACAGTCAACATCTCTTTGTCTACGAGATGAGCGTGACCACAAAATAAATTAACACACAGCCGGATGAGCCGAGCCAGATCCACAAAAAATAAATTTAATTGACTTTTCGAAAAGCTAAATACCAGCCCAACAAAAGTACTTCAACCTAACAGACAAGCTAGCAGAAGCCCATTAATTTCACATAATCAGAAACCTCAGGTAAACTCAGCCAAGTCCCACCATCCACAGCCTCGCGAGCGGCGAGCTGGCTGCAAGTTCTTTGATGGGACTTTTTCAATAGTATAAAATTGCAAATTAAAAATGACCCACTGACTTCAGCCACTCAAACCTGATTAGACCTCAGCAATATTCATTTGGAAGAGCACTGTTCATAGAACACTTGTACTTATCATTAGCCTCTGAAATGTTGCCCATATAGCCGGTGTTTTCAGTGATTGTTGTGCACAACGATAGCCGCTGCAACACAATCAGCAAACATTAGGTCATGATGTCAAATAACTTTTTGAACTATACACTCCCCTTATTCACACTGAACAGATCAATATAGACCTATCTACAGTGTCGTGATAATAAATACATTTATTGATAAATATCTGTCTCTAGAAACACTCATCTTTAGTCTGGTCTTCAGCTGGCTGTAAAACACTGCAGGTTAAATGTGTGGGGACCTTCAGTCTTTTACTTGCAATTCAGCCCACTTGAGCGCAACAACAACAACACCAGTTAGAACTGACTGACACTCAAATCTGCTCATTTTACCTTCAACAACAGACTGTATATACAAGATGAATATAGCCTGCAGGTCTGGAAAAGGGAACACAGCAAACCTGCAGGTTTAATCGGGTGACAACTGTGAAAATGCGAGTCTGTTGCTTACTTGATCTAAGATCTAATCCTTTCCTTTAGTCTCCAGAAGGATAATCAAGTAGGCTGTGCTTTAGTGGAGGCCTGCTTTGTGCCATATGAGCGTGCAGTGTTCCTCAGTGTCTCAGTCAGCTCCGTCTCTTTCTCATCACCTCTGTGATTTCATTAACCTACGTTCATCTTTTATACAGAGCGGATGGCTTCAAATAGCTGTCAGAACCAAAAAAAAAATCCAAAGTTGTAGACAAAAGTATTATTTATAAAATCTACCTCTACACTAAAGGGTTTAGGTACTAGCTCAGAGCCTGATGAAGAAAGCTGATCTCAGTGTGGACATGATTTCCACCATTTGTGTTTGTGCATATCTCCATCTTGGATAACAAAAGAAAGTGAGAAACCATGTGTGAGAGCTTTGTGAGAAAACACAGATGTCTGTCATAAACACAGAGTCAGCTGTAGGGACTGTTAAAGAAATGCATTTGTTTGTTTGCTGTTTCTCTGCTTTGACGATTCTCCGACAAGTGAATCACTGGGCGGTGATTTCATATTTTGGGTGCTTTATTGGTTGGAGTACTGTGAGTTGAAAATAGTGAAAACCTTTAAGTCATATAAAGGCACAGTGCCAGCTCCAGCAAGCGTCTCTGATTTGGGTAACAGAATCATATCGGGGGGGGTCACAGTATCACCATGTGGCTTTTAGGCCTGTAATATCAACAAAATGTTGCATTTCGCGTGAATGCAAATTTGCTGCGGATGAACCATCCTGCCGTGACAGACCAGAATCCATTAATGTAATTCTGCAAGGAGACAATATAAACTTTGTGAAAAATATTGGCGAGGCCTCGCCATTTCAGGGAAGGCTGCAAGGGTCACGCTCGGCGGAGCCTTCGCGGAGCACAATGATCGGACTGTCATCACTTCGGTTTTGTCTGCGTGTGCGGTTTGCCTGTCATAGGAAGTGGTGTGAAGAAAAGTCTCTGATTTTGGATGCTCGTGCTTGCTGCCGTTCCCCTGACATCAAATATTAACCACGATAAATGCATATGCGTGTTGGACTCCTGAAAGATTCTTTCTGCATGAGGAAAACCTGGACTCGCAAAATTTCTGTGTTATAGCTGACACACTTGCCGCAAGGCTGAACTGGATCGATCCCACATATGGGCAGAAATATGGCAGAAAAACCAGAGAGGAGTCCATACTTTGTTTTGTATTCAGTCTCAAATTTAAACGTTTCAGCGGGCCATTTAATGGGTTTCATCCTTTGCGGGCTACACACTCTATTCAAGTGACTGTCTGCAGTTCCTCTTCAGCCGTTGCTGAAAATGTAGAGCTGGAATTCATCACTTGAACAACCTTAAACAAAGCTACAAAAACTGCCAAATTGCCCGTGCTTATGCCACCTGGTTAAACATCTAATAATACTGCAACTCCTAACAGCCCAAGACAAATTGGATCTTTGTACGATCACAGGATATGCGTCACACTCCCTGCTTGCTCCCTCGATCTGCTACAATATATTGCACCATAGAGTCTTGGTTAATTTATCACAGATCGTCATATGACTCATGTTGGCTCATCATTGTTGTCCAAGCACACCCTCACCATATTGTATGAAGTAGGCCATATATGCTCGGGGAATTCTCTCCAATCGGCTTACCGGAGGTCTGCACCAGTTAAGTTATCCGCGGAGTGGAGCATATGCTGCCTTTTTTTTTCTGTGATCCTGCAGTGTGAGAGCCACATCTGGCAGTGCAGTCATCTCAACAGTAATTTGCCTCGCAATATGGTGTTCATGGGCTGGTTAGGACCATGTCTATTTATTATTTTTTTTCTGACATTCTTATTATTATCTGGCCTGATTTTCAGCTCGCTGCCGAAATGGTGGAATTGGGGGAAAAAAAAAAAAGTAAAAATGCCGGATTCTGCACAAAGGGACACAAAGCCTGGCTGAAAGTGAACGTGGAAAGAGTTTTGGCTTATTTGAGTAAGGGTTCAAAGCTATATACTTTTTTGCTCTTGGTGCCAGGAGGTGCCACAAGGCAAAATGTCAACGAGTTAATTAGCCTTACTCAGAGTAGGGATATAGATATCATCCCTCTTCAAAGGGGCCGCTGGCTTGTGAAGAACCTACCATTTGACTGTTCTTTTTAGGTCATTCTATCAGTCCAATATGAAAGGATATCAGAAGCCACTGTCCCCAAATTTTGAGCCTGAGTGCTTCACTTTCTTGAATATCTTCTCTGAATTGCCATCTTGCACTCTCACTTGAAGCAAGTAAAGGAGCAGTCAGGGATTCATGCCTGCCTTTGGTCTTGCTGCCATTGTAGAGGGTATGCGAGGTGTCTATTGATCATGCTCTTTAATTAACTCGCACAAATAATATTTCTTCTACAATCTCCATCGCCGCTGTTTAACGGCCCAGCTGCTGATGAGTCACTGTGTCATTTTGAGCGACCAGCCGCGGCAATATCGGCTAACCTTTTCCTCATAATCGCTGCTTTGTAGCTGAATGTCATACCTGTAACCTTCATTTGAACATGGCTACTTACAGCAAAAGCTGACAATTAAAGATCCCGCTCTGGATCGGATCCAACTGCCTCCTCTCAGGATGCGATGTCTCGGGGACAGTTTGGACAGGGGTCGAGCCGCTGGATGAATAATTTATGGCGAGCTTAATCTGTATGTGATAAAAAATTTCCTTGCTCACTTGCTGAATTTGGCTTTGATTTGTTGTGCTCTTTGCCGTATTGATTAAACTGAGTTGCTGAACATAAAAGATGCAGAACAATGGGGCTGGAAATGAGGCAAGTGCAAGCAAGCACTGCACCGATACATCACTGCACAAATTAGGGTGTGAAATTTATGTTTAAAACTTCTCGGGAACTTGGCATCACTTCATTGATTTCAGCATTGAAGTGAGGAGCTTTGCTTCGATGGTTTTCATTTCCTACAGTAGAAGTAGAACAAAAATAGGCCCCAAATTGCTTCATAATTTATTTAGACTGTAAAAACAGCCCTCATTTCCCAGAGCTTTCCCTTTGCTGGTTTTGTCCCTTTTGGAGGCATACCGTTTTTGTTTTCTGCAGGGAATGCACTGCAGATTCATACGTGTTTATCAGTTTTTTCACTTTACTTGAATGCCGTTCAATAAAAGTACTAAAATATACCTTAATTATGCATTATAAACATATCAAAATATCATTCGCTGTAATGATCGTAGACTCAATGAAACTTTGCTTTAGCAAAAGGAGGAGGTCAGGATAGCGCATTGGCTCAACTTCTAAAGCAGTTGGCTTTCTATTTTTTTTTGGTGTGGCTTTGCAGTGCTCCCTCCTCCTGCAGTCTGGGGAATTGCTGCCACCTTCAAGTGCAGCAAATCCTCAGACGTAAGTGTGTTAAGCCCCGTGCGCTTTGCCGATGGAGGAAATGAAGACAGGCTACCCCTATGAAGAATGATGGCTCCTTCAAGAGGCAGCTGTCCTATTTTAAGCAGGCGACACTCAGCACAATGTGCTGTCTGTCTCTGCCTTTCCCTCCCTCTGTTTCCTTTTGGTCTTCTTTCTCTTTCTCTCTATCTCCATCTCTGGCATAGCGAGGAAGGACCTTTGAGATTGGGGTAAATAAAAGTCTCAGGAAGTGAGCAGAGCCTCAAAGTCTGTGTGGAAGATTATGTGTAGTCCCCCTCAAACATCTTCAAGGATGGAAATGTTATTGATGCATGTTAAGTCCTCTGGGGCTTTCACTCAAAGGACATTTGGGGCCTTTCATCCCTGACATGAAGGTGGAGGGAAACATTATTGAGGCTCCAAAACATGACAGAGGTTTCTTCTTTCAGTGGGAGGCTTGAAAGAGAAGAGTCATCTTTCTTCACCCTTTGAGAGAGAAACCTCATAATTGGCTGAAATGGCTGCTCTTTTCTTCATGCCCACTTCTTGAGGTAATTGGTGTTTATGAACTATTTATGGCCTATCTTTGCTAGTGTCAGCCCCACACAAAGTAGAAATATATATTTTTGGACAGAGGAGGTTTTTTTTTTTTCACCTTCGTTTTTTTTTTCCCCTAGAAGAAAATTGTCAATTTGTGTTTTGGCCATTTTACATAATATAAATTCAGCAGAGATGTGGTTTGTTGCACTTATATTACCGGGCAGGACTGAGGGGCTCTTGTTAGTTTGTGGTTTTGACCTAGAATGCCATCCCATCTGTGATGGTGATTTGAGCAATGTAGACGGTGTTTCTGCCAATAAAAAATGTTATCATGCTGTTAAACCACATAGTCTATAAAAGTAAATCAGCTTGTGTTTATGGATCTCTCCAGCAAGGAGGCTCCAGCCAAAAACACAAGTGCTACCTTCGTCAGCAGCGGGGGGTTAGCCTTTTTTTTTTTTTCTTTTGGAAAAAAAAAAAATTAAAGCCAGGTCTTGTGGAGTTGGGTACTGTGCAAAAATCTTGAGTCAGCCTCCTTTCTTTGTAGCTTGCTTCTCAGGAGAGCCTCAAGAAGAGGCTGAGGTATGCCAGAATACACAAGAACTGGACTGGAAATCAGTGTCAACAGGTCTGATGTAGTGATAACTAAATGTAAGAAGGAGAGAGGGACCACAGTGAGCGTCTACAGCCATCTGTAAAGCATGGTGGAGGCTCTGTCAAGGTGTGGAGCTGCATTTCAGCTGGTGGTGTTGGAGATCTTGTCAGAATTGATGGAATTATGAACACGGAAAAGTACAGTCAGATTTTAATCCACCATGCGGTACCATCTGGAAAGCGTGGTAGCGGCTTCATTTTTCAGCGTGACAATGATCCCAAATACACTGCGAGTGCAGTAAAAGCACAACCTGGATGGAAAAACACACAACGGAACGCTATCAGTCATGGATTGGCCTCCCCAGAGGCCGGACCTCAACATTACTGAAGCAGTGTGGGATCATCTTGCTAGAGAACGGAACAAAAGGCAGCCAATGAAGAGCTCTGAATGTGCTTCAAGAAGCCTGGAGAACTATTCCTGAAGACTGCTTAAAAAATTACAAGGAAGCTCGTTTAAGAGAGATACCAAGAGGTGGTACAGTATATGATCAGAAGTCATAGCAGGAATAACCATTCCCTCTCTGATGCATATTCTTCCAAAGCGAGTTTTCTTTATAACTCCTCCGTACACCTACTTGTCCAAACTGAGTTTCTGCACTATCACCGAGCAGCCAGGCAGGCCTGAGGTCCACACAGGGGCAGAACAGAAAATGACAAACTGAAGACAGTCAGGTCCTCACAAAAGCCTTCACTGAGCCTGCCTGAAAATTGTGGAAACTTCCCAAGTAGAGAGTCGGTGCCTTAAAAATCAATCACATTATGAATTGCAATATTATTCACGCTGTGTACCCCTTTATCCCAAATGCAAACTAATGTCTTTGGTACCTCTTTATTTGGCACAAACAACTGAATGAACTCTTTTGTCTTTTAGGGGATTTTCCATCAAAATGGTGTTACAGCTGAGCATCACAGTCTCAGAGACACTGACAGCTGCAGATTCTTAAGTTAGGTTTTCTCCCCTACACTTAGACTTCCACCTCACACCAATGAAAAATGCATGAGGTCATTAATTTGAAGAGTGTCATAACTTAGCGGTCATGTGTTTGGTAAGCAGGACAGTGAGCCTGTAAAGAGGACGCACGCGATGCAAAACGAAATCATTCCATCTCTATGAGACGTTGGGTGGTGGTGGTGGTGGTGGTGGTGGTGGTGGGGGATCGTGTGTACATTGCGAGCTATGTGTTTCTCTTTGTTCTGGCACCCATACAGTTCAGGCTTATCTCCCAGGCTTTCTATCCTTTTTTATTATTCTGTTTATCCTACTGTACAGCTATATTCACATTCTGAGTGACTGAGCTAATTGTTCCTGCTCATGCATTCTCTGCAGATTCAATTATACGCCACTCTGGGCATCCTGAAAAAAAACGAGGGTGGGAAAAGACGGATGTTAGCCGAAAGTGTGGGAGAGTGAAAAATGAAAAGGTAAAAAACAAAAAAGAAGCTTGAGAAGGTCAGAGATGGGGGGGGGGGGGGCGGGGTGAGAGCAAAGTAGAAGCAGGAGGGATAAATTAGAGAGGGGAATAAGAGCAGTCCCTTGAGTCATATATTTATGTAAGGGGAAAATCAGCTCACTGGAGTGTACACTGTAATGGCACCCCTCTGTATAATGATTGGCGCTGACCTCCCAAATAAGAGGATTACTTTGTGCCTGAGCTGGCCAGAAATAATGGACCTCACCTTAGCTTAGCTGCAGTTTGACACAGCAGAAAATAGGTTGGGAAATAAGAATACCTCAGCAGCAGGGGGCCTCCCCGGGCCTCATTCATCTGCATCAACATTGTGTCAAATTGGACATGCATTCCTGTATATGTGCCAGGTTCATGAACAGATGGCATAAATGCACTGCTTCTTGGACCCCTGTGGACTCATAAAATACTGTAGCAGACATCATGGAAATGAGGTGCTGCACAGTGTAAAGTGTTGCAGTAATTTATTTCTTTTCCCATTTAACAAGCAGTGGAATGAGCTACTGTTTCTGTTATTTACATGGTACGTTGTGTGCAGGAAATGAGCTGTTGTTATTGTAGCTTTCGGTCAGACGGTGACAGGGCAAGTCTTCTGCTCGAAAGAATATTGTGGCTCAGCAGTGAATGTTGTGGCTAATGTCTGACTGCAGGGCATGCTCTCCTTTTGTGTGCTCTGAACCAGCAGGATTAAAGCATCCATCTTGCTCTCCCACTTCCCCTAATGGTATTAGGAAAAGGGTGGATAGGTTTCAGTATTCCGTTAAGGAATATCTGATATGGGGACTGGCCGATTCAATTAAGTAAAAAGCAAGGTAGGAGGGAATGAGCACTGGTGTAATAGCCTTTGAGCTGCATAGCTCAAAGTGGTGCCTGTTAATCTGGAAAAATACGGCGTTACTACCTCCTGCTTACAAAAACACATATATTATATACCCATTACAAAATGACTTGTCATTCAGCCACATAAAAATGAATAGAAACAAGAAATCAAACTAGACACATGAGATTCTACCTTTCATGCAGCGGATGCTTGGATAGGCTTCAGGCCAGGACGCGCTGCCTGATCCTGGGTCGGAACTAAGATGCAGGCAAAGGTAATGGGCAGAATGAGCAGTTAGCGGTCTTTAGCATATGCATACATGCATACAAATCAAACTGTAATAGGAAGAATTAGAAGACAAGTTCTTCGTGTTCTCAATAAAGTATCCCAGACTAATCCAGATTCAGATATCCATCTGGAGAAGGTCGTGATTCAAGACGTAGCATAAACTTAAATTTAAATGTTTAGAAAAAATATATAAAGCAGTAATTTCTTTTATTTGCCTCCAGTTATACACATAATGGTAAAACTAGTGGAAAGTTTGAGTTCATGTGCTCTTGGAGAGCAAATAAACTAGTAGCACATCATTAAGTATCAAACCACTCAATGCCTACGCTCTTTACCATTTGATATAAAAAGCTGTATTTACATCCATCTCCAAAACTGTAATCTGAATTTCCTCTTTTCACTAGCGTGAACCTTTTTCTCTCTCTCTCATTTGGATGGATATCAAACCAATGCATCAGAAATGTCTCAAATAATAGGCTGCCTTACGGTGGCATATGCAAAATATTCAACACTTATTTTCAGTGTGTTTTCTTACATTCGCAGTTTGCTGCCTGGGAACAAGCTGCACGTTTGCTTACATTCTAAGTCTACAAAATAATAGAGCAAACAACACAATTTTTTCACGAGGTGGAAGCTGACAGTAGCATTTATGAGCTCCGCAGTCTTCTGGCAAAAAAAAAAAAAAAAAGCAGTGTTATGTTATGTTTGCCACACCCTGTCTAAACCCATAAGTGTGAACAGATTTAACATCAGGAATGGGTTTTATTCCGACCCACAAGTGTAGGAGATAACGGTGTCCTCCATACCAAAGTACCTGACCAGTTTGATAATAATTCGATTGATTGATATGATTATAATTGCCACTGCTCTCTTCCCACCCAAGGTTACTTTTTTACCAGCTAAGAAAGAGTCTTAAATTAGACGGAGAACATTCTGACCAAAAGCGAGAGTTTACCTGAAGTCTTCAGCCCCCGTTACACTCGAGTGCCTCCAAATAGATTTCTAATGCATTACAGTATCTCTGAAGACTTTCATAGCGTGTGGGGAGCAGAAAACCCAAATCAGTTTCTGGACTTCCTCCACTTCATACAGCTCAGTGGTTAAGTTATCACACTGCTGTTTGGTGGTCTTCACACCACCAAGTCCCAATGCTGTCTGGAGCCACTGGGTTTCCATTACCACAAATCCATTCCACTCATTTAAAATTAATGGCCGTGGACCATCTCTGACCCCAGAGATGAGCTAGGGCAAGTCTTTTTCTTCAGAACACTTTGAGGATTAGATTTTGCTCTGCTTATCAGTCCATCAGAAGATGTTGCTTAGTTACGGTAATATTTTGGTGGTCACTGGAAAATGACTTCCTCTTTAGTTTTGAATTTTTCTGCTACTTAAATCTGTTTTAGCATTTTTAACCTTACATAAGGTGGGCTTTGGAATTCAGTCAGAAGACCCTGCAGCCCAGCTGCACAACCTTTACATATTTGTGCTGTTTTTGTTTTGATTGATTCACATTTTTCTTTGGTGTGTGGTCAGAATGTACTTTCTGTTAGTATCGCTTTGGGTGGTACTGTACATAAAGGAGATTATCAATGTTACAGTCGGCTCCAGCCCCACTGCGGCCATGAACTCGGTAAGCAGCTAACAAAACAGATGAACTGAACAAGTCCAGGGGCCAAAAAAAAAATAAAAAATCCCATTTAAAGGGGACATATCATGCAAAATCCACTTTTTTAGCCCTTAAATACATTTTGTTGCGTACTTTGAGTGTGTAGGAGTGGAGAAATTTTACATTTATTTTCTCCCGGTGCTGCATTTTTTTTGGGGTCATATTTTTCAGGCTGTTCAGTTTTCTCTGTTCCCTGCTATGTTTTCTTGTCTGTCACGTCACAGTATTTGCTGTGGAACTGCTAAACACGGTCATGGACTTCCGGCTTAGCGATTTCGTGAATCCGCCATTTTTTTCTCGCAGCGATTTCGTAGTCCAAGTTCAGTTTTGACAAAGTTGCAAGTAGACAGGTCAAAATGTTCGGTTGTTGGGTGTCTTAACCCCCCCCCCGGCATAAGAGCCTCTTCGAGTGCCTGTTTGTCTGCCGGTAGCTAATCGTATCGCTGCTGTCAAACTACAGAAAAGGCCGAACGGACGAGGGGTCTGTGGAGCTACAATAACGAGGAATTCAGACCAAAGCATTGCAGTTCTACTTTATATAGATCACAAGTGAATGATTTACATATGAAAAGGAAGGATTTAAAAGAGTGATATGTGCCCTTTAAGGTAGCGACACTGTACTGCTTCCGGTGCAGCTGCTAATTTTTGATTTCTCCCTGCATTCTGACCAGTGGCACTTGCGTGTCTGTGGTATATATACACTCACCCATTGTATTATTATCATTCTTCACTTTGTATTTATTTGAGAGAAGAGTCGAGAGCACGCACCACAGTTCCCTCTCAGATGCCTTATAATGTACGTTCTGACCTTGCCAGATTCATCTATTTTGCGCAACCCTGTGAATGTGGAATAAAACGGTCAGATATACTCCTGACCTGATGCTCTGCTTTCAGTCTTCTACACTACAGGCCCTTTCACTAAAACCTGCTTTTCTTTTTAACTCTTAGGTCATAGTTTAAAGACAGCTCTTATCGGCAGTGATAAGCCTCGGCATGGGAGTTGGGACTGTTTGACACAGAAGTTGATGTTCATCTTTGTACAAGTCACCCTTGCAACTGGCCAGACCCAGACTTCCAAACTAAAAAAAAATAGCATTAAAGCTGCAAAATCAAAATCAGCTGTTTGATTGTTTTCTGTTGGGGTCGCACAGCTTCATGTAACTCATATCTACTTTTTCGCACACGAATCGTAATCTAAACCACTAAAATACGTTCCTCGCAGAATAACTTCAGTCTTTGGCACACAGCCTCAAGTCCATTGGCAACTGTGCCAATTTCTGTGTTGACAAAATAGCAATTCATGAAATTCAAGACTCTCTTGCTGTGGAGTGACGGCGCTAACCCTTTCCTTGGCATTGCAAAGCAAGTTTTCAGAGCTATAGTTTTTAACAACTTGCAATTACATCATACTCTCAGTGTGAATCACCTGTGCTATATTATTATCCTTTTTATGGCAGCTGGGTGGATATTGAGACAATAGCAGCTCTCATGAAATGAAGCTTATCCACATTTGAGCATTGCTTTTGTCCTACATTCCCACTGCTAAGTGTACACAATTTACCAGATGGCACTGTAAACACACACTTCAAAATGTAAAATTTCTCTCATATAAAGGGCTTTTGATGCATAATGTTACACTCTTAAACACTAAGCTGTATTACTTTTCCTCATTTTTCTGGCTGCGCTTATCGTTCATGAAAATGCAGGCCTATCTATTCAAAGTCAGATGATGCACAAGGCTGCGCATTCATCCACCACCCATGACTCGGTGAATGCTGAGAAAGCGTGAGGAGTGGGGGGGAGTTGGGGACATTACCCTAGGCTTTCTTTCCCTGCACCCTGAGGACACAGCCACTGGTAGTGGAGGGAGGGAGGTTTCTCAGCCTTATCAGCAGGACAGCACCCAGTGCTCTAATCACCAGGTCCCAGAGACAGCCGGAGGTAAAGGGTGAGTGGATGGATGAGCAGCATCCAAGGAGAGGAGTTAAAAAAAAAAAGGAGGAAGGAGAGGAAGGGAGGGAAAAAAAAAAGCTATGTTTATACCTCTTAGGTTACAGCAAATGACAACTGCTTTCCAGTTCAATGCATAACTGAGTGGAAATCCTTTTGGTGGGAAGAGACAAGTGCAGATTTTGACCCACAGCGCAGTGTCAGCAGTGAAATATAGACACTTTGCAGTTGCATTACAAGTCTCTTTGCAACGATTGCAGGCGCCACCTTGAAAGCATCGTTTCAGAAAGAAATGCCCGAAAAGATGGCTGCTGTGTGACTCAGAGTCAATTTAATCATGTGATGCTGATAACTGTTTTTAAAACATCGTTGCTCTGACTTTACAGTCTTAACCTCCCATTGACTCTCTGTTTCCTTACTCATATGTGAGACAGTCTGTGGGTTATTTTGGAGGTTGTGTTCCAAATGGCGTGAACAGGGTATGAAATTGCAAACCAAGATGTCCAGATTGATAAATGGCTTTTCAGAGACCTAGGCAATGCACAGTGTCCTGTAAGGTGCAGTGTATTTGACAGTTATCTGTCGTTGTCAGTCCGCTTCCATCATTGGATCAGTTTATCTTAGCAGCATTCTGCTCAGAGTCAAGTGTTGCCATGATATGTCTTGTCTTTTTGCTAGCTTAAGGCGTTGTGAGGGGATCTGCAGTGCTGGATTTTCCTCTTTCTAGTGATTGTTTGAACTGGATGACTCGAGAGTCGCGCAGCGCGACACACACTGTAAAACAGCAAATGCATTTTGCCCCGGGAGAAACTTTTGGTGAAAAGGACGCTACCTTCGTGTGTGGCATTCAGTTAATTATTACGTCCTCGCAGTCTAAATTGAACACATACAAAAGCTCACCTTCCGGGCCTTGTCGCAATTGTACAATCTCTGATGGAGATGCTGCTGAGATTGCACAAGAGCTACAAACCTATATATCTGAACTGATGTGTGTGCTACTGTGCGAGCAAGTACTCAAAAGTAAGTGTTCAATATCTGTTTGTAACTGGCCTTCAGACTCATGCACAGAAGTGGGATATGGTGCGCCCATCCAGAGGACGGTACAAACGCTTTCCAAAACTGATAAAAAAAATATTTATTTTTTTTTAAATCACAGTTTAAAAACTTCCTTAGATGTGACAGTGCTTGGCTGAAGCTCTGGCCAGATTTGGGTTTGTTTGTCCACTAGAATATTCTTCTCTAGTGTTTTGTTTCTTTTGATTCTTCATTAGCAATTTTCTCTGTCTCCCCTTCTTAGTGTGGCTCTCTGTCCTCTTACTCAGTCTTGGGTTTATTGTGCAGTTATTGTAAGGTCTTTACCCTAAATAAAGCATAAAGCGCCATGAGTTGGCTGTTGCTGTGATTTGGCGCCATATAAATAAAACTGAATTGCACTGAACTTTCCATCTCCTGGGAGCTCCTCCCAGATCTGGACCAAGGCATCATTGAGCTCCTGGATAGTCTGATGGATGGCCCGAAGCATAATGTCCCGGAGGTGTTCTGATGGATTTAGGTCAGGCGAGTGTTTGCGATGTAACACTAAAAAAATTCCCTGGTTCGATTCATATTGCGGTACAGAAGCCACGGTTCGGTGAATTTTGGTTTGGCTCATTTGCATATATGAAATAGCTACTTCTGGCTCAAATGATGATTTAAGTCACATTTGACTAGAAAACAAATGAAAATTGAGCAAAAGAATAACCAATGTTCAACTGATTAGCATCTGCTATACGTCACCTGAGAGGTCCGTTACTGTTTCAAAAGTAAATCTCAAGGCAGCACGACATTCCTCAGAAAAAATCACCTGAGAGTATATCTATATATCACCTTATTATCGAGTCATGCATATTTCGGTCACAGTTTTTTCAGAAGATCAAACCTGCGACCCTCTCATTTATGGACAGCTGACAAGGAGCCGGTGTTGTGCCAAAAAGTGAGCGTCTGCCAAAAAGTGATTTTGGGGTATTTGCCAGAAAATGACTGGCTGTATTTAAACTGTTATCAATGATGTTTTGGCCTATAATCAGTCAAACATATAACAAACGTGGCTCTCACGAATGATACAAAGGCCTTTTGAGTGAGAACCAGCATTCCTGTCATAAGGTAGAAGCTACAATCACTTTTGGCAAAGGGACTTTTATATATTCTTTATTGATCAGGGCAAAAAGTCTCATTGATATCAAGAATGTATTTTTAAAGACAGATCTGGCCAAGAGGAATTTTAACAGATAAAACATCACAGATCTGTAAAGATAGTTTAAGTGGCCAAAAAGGACTGGATTGATTATAATGTAGATACAATAATACAGAGTTATAAAGATACTTTCAAATCAGGTTATATCTTCATAAATCCTCTTGTCTACATTGTTTTTACTACTATAAGCAAAGACAGTACACATTAAAAAAAAAAAATCAGAGAAACATCAGAAAATCACTTCAACACCGCTAATCAACAACAGCTGGTTATAAGCTAACATTATGCCAACTAATGTTTGGCCTGAGCTTCCTAAAAATCACACTTTCCCTCTGATAAACAGTTTGATTATGTTCTCACATCATACGAGAGTTTATTCGCTCATCGCCCACAACATTAGATCCTCCTCGAAGAAAGGTTCAGTAACGCCGGCTAACAGCAGCTAGCTGCGGCAGAAACAGAAGCGCTTACCGACAGAGAAGTCCTGGAAATCCTCAACAACTCACCTCAGTATTGCTGTCATCAGACAGAGGTGACATTTTCCGGCCTCCTCCAGAGTAAGCAGGCCTGGACGCTTCATAGACGGTGATCTTACAGCCTGCATGGGCAGGCTCCATGGTGCCGGGCAGTGAGCACAACGGGGCTTCATGGCGGTACGGTGGTCAGCGCTGTCGTTTCACAGGAAGAAGGTCCTGGGTTTGAATCCACGCCTCTTGCCCTATGATAGCTGGGATAGGCTCCAGCCAAACCGTGACCACGAATTGAAATGTAGTCGATTGAAGCATGAATCTGATGGCCCATTGTGTGGTTCGATTCAAGGTTGCATCTATTCTTTCTTTAAGCTTTTTTAGTTTTCCGCTAAATCAATATTTTTTCGTATTATTAAACTCACTTTCAGCTGCAGCAGTGTTGTGGCATCCCACATGTTATGGGTTCCCTTTACTATGGACTTCGAGGCCATAACATATGTGGGCACTCACTGGGGATATGAAACCAGAACCTCTTGGCCCCTAGGCAAGAATCACACCTGTAGAACAGAAAGGGTAAAATTACATGTTATATTCAGCACAGAATAGGTTACAGTACCATCATGGAAAGGGTTAAAGACACTTGCAGTGACTATGAGCAATGATTGGGGATCAGGTCGGGCAGAGCCCAAATGTCAGGACGGCGGTTTCCGCAGTGGTCACGGAGATGTGGCGATTAGAAGCTATTTAAAAAAATGTAACCTGCGTCTTGGAGGACAAAAATAGGGTAATGTTTTTCAAGTTTACTTTCAAAAACGTAAAGCATTCCTGTTAATCAGCAGGTTTCCCATCTGGAAGCATATTTTGCCAAGTCTCACTGGGTTTGAAATACAATAAGGAAGTAAAGTGCTATAGGCAGTAAATTATAATTTAGTCTTTTATCAAAAAGCTATGAAAGCACCAGAAACCAGGTATGGTTGTAACCCCTAAACTCATTGTGATAGAGCACAGAGTGTTCCATTCTCCACACTTGATTTAGTGCTGTGACTGCTTTAAAAGAAAGACAATAGGATTGGTGGTATTGATAATTAGTTTTTAATGTGGCACACTCATCATGTCCAATTTCATGCCCCTTAGGCAGCTGATCACAGATTTAATCAACACATTATTGCTTGCTATACTGACTGGAGGGAGGGTTTCTCTCTGCGTGAGTCTGTGTGTGCGCGCATGTGTTTAGATGGCGGTAGGAGTGTGAAGGAGATAGAGCGTTAGTATGTTTGTGTGATTGAGGAGCGAGCGAGCGAGGTTGTCAGCATGTGCATCCATCCCAGCAACGTCCCTCTTTGATAGACATTGAATGTGTGTTCCAGGCCATTAACCAAGAGCCACGTTTGAAGATGACGTGCTCGGAAGCTTGCGGTTGTGCTGTGTCGAAGGAAGCCATTGTTATTGTGTTTCCAGTGAACAGTGTCCAGGCCTCCCTCACCTGATGGATGCAGATAAAAGCTTGGCTGTGACATGTTTTTTTTTTAGACCACTCTTATAACACCTGGGATATTTTATCTTTTACTCACTTTACAACTGCAATATATATACAATATGTGCACATTGTATGGCATAAATTTTTAAGATGCACCCACCTCGAGTATTCTACAGTGTAAAAAATATTGTGTTTTTTTTGTGAGGATATTCAAGACAACACAAATTTGATTCCTAAAGATCCCGGTGATACTTGACCTCTTTTTCCTGGCACCATTAAGTATTCTTTCTTTCTTTTAATCATCCTCTTAGGATGCTCCTTGTTACGTTCCCTACAGGATGAGTGGAGTAACACTAAAAGCGTCCAGATGAAACAAAGAGTCAGGAAGGCAAATTCACAAATAAAACAGGATTTTGTTAAGAAGGTTGACCAGGAGAACACGATGAGTCACTTGTGGCTCACAGCACGGCCACAACTGGCCCGCTGGTGCTCGCGAGGTCTTTTCTGGAGATTTTGATTCAGCAGGGAGTGACACCTGAGTCTGGGAGAAAGCAGTACCTACATACCTACACCAGCTAGGCCATTTAAAATGGCACAACTGCTGAGACGCCAGAGGAGGATATATCCTTGCCAAAACCAGCTACTACTGGATGAACCGTGGATGCTAATATGCTGAAGCTAGCGACTAGTATGTCGAAACTGGAAACTTATTGAACTGGGTGGTCATTAGTGGTGGGCGGATCAATCCAAATATCAATACTATCGATCTTATTACACAATGTCTGATCGTTGGTATTGGTATTGATCAACGCTAGTGTAATAAGATCGATACTTTAGCTTCAGTTTCTCTCCTGTATGCAGCGCTGCGGTTTCATCAGTGATGCGAGCTGACTGTTTAAGTGCCGCTGCTGTCACAGCACAGGCAGGCACACTCCCCCGCAGTGTTTTGAAGTTATACCGTCACGTGACACGTAACACATTTTACTTGGGGGGAAAAAAGGAATTTGTCAGCAGTCTAAAACTCCCATCCCGCGGGCCACTTCCGGCCCCGCTCCCTACTTCCGGCCCGTGATTTAATGTTAAAAATATAAGACAATCTGGCCCTTTAAGTTACTTTTTTGAACATTTTCACTTCCCCCTCCAATTAAGAGGAGTTAGCCAAATGTAAAAATAGTAACTTGATGGGCCAAATTGTCTTATATTTTTTAACATCTGATTGCAGGCCAAGAAGTAGGGGGCTGAAGCGTAAATGTTTTATAACGTTGTGGAGTGATAATTTTGTACAGCTTGTTTATTTAAGAAAAATCCAGAAAATTAGTGAACGAAGGGATATTTTTTATTAAATTTTTGTATCATACTTTCTAAACACTGCCTGGAAAAAAGTGGTTCTTGAGTGATCATTTTATACACTTTATTTCAGAGAAGAATCACAATGTATGGGGGAGATTGTTTTGTTACAGTTCTAATGTTTCAGAACAAGAACTTTTATTTTGATAAAGTATTTTTTATTTATCTATAAACTTTGCCCAATTCTATCCTGGTATTTAACTAATTAATGATCCAAAGGGGAAAAAAAATCACAAAACACTTAAACTTCATGAAAATTCTTCATAATTATTAAAAAAGTATCTGTATCAGTATCGATATCAGTATCGGCAATACTGGCCCTGTATTTACTTGGTATCGGATCGATACCAAATCTTGCAGTATCGAACACCACTACTGGTCACTAATTACATTAGCTCAAAAAAGTGACTGGTGCACTTCTTCTTTTATATTCTACTGGCAGATTTAAACCAAATGCGGCACATTATCACCAGCAGCTGTCCCTAAGTCACTTGTGTGTCGGCACATTTTTAAAAAACTTGAGGAGTCAGTAGGCCTATAAAATGTAGAAAAAAGCAGAATGGAACCCCCTACATTTGATGTGAAAATAGACAAAATTTGACATTTTAAAAACTGAAAAAAAAATTTTGTATTTTTTTATGACAGCAGAACTACAAGAAATAAATTGCCTCTGCGTGACTGCCCCTGGCGTTACTCTCGATAAGAATTTCACAAGTTGCTCTTGACCACCACTCACTGCAAACAGACCATAATAAGTTGTCAGGCTGCACAGTGAGTACAGAGCAAGGGGAAGAGGCAGAAAATCAGACAACTGGAGCCAGAAAGAGTAGTGGCAGTGTTTATCTTGAACTACTTAACTCCCTGGCTCTGAGTCAAATGTAGAGAGAGACATTGGGAGATAGTGGAGACCTTCATTAAATGCAGCTCAGGCCCTGGTGAAACCCTGGTTAATGTCCCTATCATCTCTGGAGTGGTCCAGCATCTAGCGCTCTGTCCAAATGACTCATGTTTAATGCATCTCTGCAGCGCTTGCCATTTAACCTCACCTCCGGAGGTTGTGGGTTGAGGTGGGATGGCGAAGGCTCCCACAAGACCCATAAGGGGCAAAGCACCATGCAGTTATTCTTTACCCACTCTCTATTTGCTTAACATGGGAAGAGCTGCTCTATGCCTCCCCTATTGCTGGGTAATCTCCCATTGCATGAACCTAAACTCAGGGGTGGTCTGCCTTGAATATGTGGTTCTCTCAACAACTTTGTTACTCCAGTACTAGTGTGCTGAATGCTTAAGCAGGACATACCTGCTGCTATGCTGAGAGACTTCGCCTTAGCAGTCAACTCGTTCGGTGGTTGCTTCATATAAAGCTTTGGTAAAAGTTTGACAACTACCAGAGTGAAAATTAACTTCCCTAGAATAGATGAGTTCTGTGAATTTCAATTTGCCATGCAACAGTTAATAATTAAGCCACCAGTTCATTTCTTTTAGCTATGCTGCTGGATGACACATCATGCTCCCTTGATTCTTTAGAACATATAAAACCTTTAAGCTTGCAGATAAACATGTCCAGATATTTACAGTACAAAAAAAAGCAAATAATATGGTAATGACTCACCAACATGCATCCTTACCACCAGCAAAGCTGCCTGTGTAACAGGATATCAGAGAGCTGATTCCCCCCCCACTGCATTTCCCTCTCATTACCCTGCTTACATGCAAAGGAGGCCCCTCTTTCTCACAGTTCTTCTCCCTCACTCGCACACACCCACTCAATCCCTGCCTCGCTTTCTTGATCTGGATAATGGTAATTAGAATATCACCATGATTGAAATTTGGCAAAAGTTGAAGAGGAAATAGGTTTTCTAATCAAAAGCTGCCTCGTAGCTGGAATCCTGATGCTTACTTGGCTGAAGCTTGTTCCTCAACGATGGGGGTCTAAACGGATGCCAGACCGTGTACCGAAGCCCAGCTCTGCTCTTTCTCTGCAGATGTCCCGGTTGAGGCTGATAAAGCTGATCTTGCTGGTTTATTTATTTATTTTAAAAGTGGGTGTTTTTCTCTAATTTTTTTAAATGGCCCACCAGCAGAGAGATATTTATTTTGTAGCTGAGTGGTTATTATAATACACATAGACAGTACATACGTATACACATACTGTATATGCATACAAAAAGGTACTTGTGTAAGGCTGTTGTATAGTAAACTGCAGTATCATGCAAAAATCTTGGGGAACCCTTCATTTCTTTATGTTTTGCTAAGAAAATGAGAAATATGTGTAGCGATTTTGGACTGTTCTAACGAGCTTGTACCACACCTCTAGATGGATGGATGGCTGGATGGATGGATGACCACCTTTATTCTTCAACACAGCCTGAACTCTCTTAGGCGAGCTTTCTTGTCTTTTCCCTCCAGGAATAGTCCTTGTAAAGGACATTCAAAGCTCTTCTCTGGGTGTCGGTTGACTTTTCTTCTGTTCTCTGCCAAGATGATCGTCCACCGCTCCAGTAATGTTGAGATCTTGGCTCTGGGGACGCCAGTTCACGACTGACAGTGTTCCATCATTATCGTGCTGAAAAATTAAGCCGTTGCCAATCAGACGCTTTCCAGCTGGTGTTGTTTAGTGGACCAGAATTTGATGGTACATTTCTGTGTTCGTAATTCTGTCAATTTTGACATGACGCCCAGCACAGAGTCTCCACCGTGTTTTACAGATGGCTGTGAACACTGTTGTACCTCTCTTCTGACCTCCTCCGTGCATACTGAACCAAAAATGTATCACTTGGATTCATCACTCCATCAGACCCGTTGCCACTGATTTTCATGCCAGTTCTTGAGTAATGTGTCATACCTCAGCCTCTTCTTCCTGTTTCCCTTCCTTAAGAATGGCGTCTCGACAGCCGCCCTTCCACTGAGGCCATTTCTGATGAGGCTTCAGTGAACAGTAGATAATAAGTTAAGATGAGATAAGTCCCTTATTCTATTAGTCCGCACCCTCAGAGGCCTGAATCTCCTGCCGGAGGGCGGCAGTTCAGGCCCCCGGTGTCCCAGGTGTGTGCTGTTTCTCAGGATGCCGCGTGCCCTCCTGAGACAACGGGTGCCGTGAAGATCCTTCAGAGACGGGAGAGGGTGGCCGATGATTTTCTGGACGTTGTTAATTAACCTCTGTAAAGCCTCCTTGTGTGCTATTTTTCCTGTTTCCTAAGGACGTGACTTTCACGTGCTATTCATCTGCTGCAGATAGTTTTTCAGGCCTGCCACTTCTCATTTTGTCCTCCACTTGTCCAGTTTTTATTCTATTTTTTTGTTTTTTTGGTTTTTTTGCACTTTGTTTTTAAGGACACACAGCACACCGTGCGGAGATATGCCAGGTTTTCACCTCATAGCGCTCTGGAATCACCTTGTTGGTGCAGAAATGTTGTTTTATGGCTGTCAAACTGTGTTATCTTTGCCATTTTCCACATATTCAACTGAAGAAATGTGAGAATTTTGTGTGTTTGCGACAGGCTGCCGGTAACACAGTACAATTTGAAATTATTTGTAAAATTGTCTGTAACATGTGGACACAGCACTGGTTCATCCCTTCAGTTACTGCAGGTGCATTTTTAATGTTTGAAAGACAATTTGAAAATACAATTGGAAGAAAAATATAAAGGCGTGTGGTGTGACTCAGTACTGTAGGTCTATATTAGCTCAAAATGACCTTTGATCTTTTAAACAATAGTGCTGTGTGTGTGGTGTGTGACCTTTTATGAGAATCCCTTTCTCTCCACAGAACAATAAAACAAGAACCTAGCATGTTATAAAATGCTATAGTTTGATTAATTTGTAGAAAAGACAAAAAATGTGTTTGTGTATGGGATTATGTGCTCGACTGTTTCTTGGCTGAGAGCGGGAGCTTCCTGGATGTTCTGCCGGTTGCTTGGCAAACTCACACTGTTGCCTGTGATGTAATTCCTTTCTAAATATGGTATTATTCTAATCTGATTCAATCCATATTCCAGTCTTTTAAACAGTAAATGGTAAATGCGGTATTATTATTGTATGGCATAGCTATGCGAGCTAGAGGTTTGTTTTATCACTGGATAATGTTTTAAAAATATATCTTAATATTTGGTTATGTTTTCTGTTCATTAATTGTTTCTTTCTTAAAAAGCATGATTTTTTTTTAATCTGAATTTTTACCTGATTGGTTCTGTACTTTACTTGCATGCACCTTTATGCACTGGCAAATCGACTTTAAATGGGGCTTTGAATGCTAACCTCCCTCTCTGTTTTTCCTCCCTGCTTCTCCTCACCTGCCCTCCTCCTCAAACACAGGAGCTGCACAGGACCCAGGTAAGCCTCCCCCACATCTCCTTTCCTTCGCCTGACCGCAACCTCCCACCATATTCAAGCTTTTGTTTCATTTCAACACATGCTTCCTCTTTCATCTAGTATTTTTTTTTTTTGCACTGTGTGCCTCAAGTCTGCAGTCTTTCTCTCCGTATCTCTCATGCTCACATTTTGTCTGCCTCACTCTTGCGATCTCCACAGATCATTTCTTCCAAAACCAATGCTGCTGTCGTTGATACTGATGTCTTCAGTTGCCTGCCAGTGTCCTAAATAGCACTAACTGTAGCATCTTAGTGTAAGCTGCACTTAACCAGTGCTAATGCTGAGAGAACGCAATGATCTGAAGAGTTTTATTTCAACAATATTTTCTGAAAACGGAAGAAAATCACATTTAAAGTGAAACCTTTTGTGAGGGGGAAAAAATGGACTATCCGGTTTTTGTTTTCTACATTTGTACACGCACACACACACACACACACACACTCACTCTCTCACTGGCCACTGACTATATCTATGGTGCAGATTTGTTGTTAGTGACACTGATTTAAAAGTGATAACAGGATCTAAATTTCCCAACGTTGGTATTAAATTCCATTGTGGCATCGTTGTAATTACCTATTAAGGTTTCATTCTAGAGATAATAATGTTGCCTTCCAAATCAAATGTGTGTAATCAATTTCTTAATCATTTTACATGCAAGGTGAAGTATTACAATTATTTTGGGAGAAAAACAGAGGAGTACAAGGGTGTACAGCCCGTTTTTTGTTTTTTTTTGACAGTACAGATACAGAAATTCTTCCAAACTAAAAAAAATATCCAGACATGAGTTGTTTTTTAAAAACACACTCAAAGATCTATGTTACGCTATTTAATCGGTCTTTCCTCTGTAGCCTATGGTAACGGCTTAGCATCATCTGTAGGTCATGTTAAAGTCGTTGGTAAGTCTTGGAGATGATGATGATGATGATGATGATGATGTGATTTTTAATTTTTTTTTTTTTTTTGGTGCTGTGTGTTTTTCTGTATTTCTGTCATCAACGAGACTGTACAAAAGCTATCAGGCTTGATTTTATGAGGTGGAATATGGGCACAGGAAGAACCCATTAAATTCTAATGATCCGGATAATATTTTTGGAACTTGGATGAAAGGCAATAAGCATTCACTTTACTGGATCATGTGTTCTCCAGGATCTCGTTTAGTTATTGTTATTATTATTGTGATATCAAATGCCTTAAGCAACTGTGAAAAATTGGGTCCATTGGTGCCGCTGAACTGGATTTCATTCAACTCAAACATGTTTCTAATTTTCCTTTATCCTCATTTTGTGGGGAAAACCTTAGAATTTAATGCAGTCCAACTTATCATCGCAACAAACTAGAACCTTTATACTAAATATGTTTTATATTTGATGCCTCTTGGAGAGTGTAAAACAGTCTATCAGTCTGCAGCTGCATGGGGTCAAGTTGGCAATTACATGCAATCTGTTTGTGATAATACAGCGATTAACTGTGATAAATTGGTGAAAATCGTAAATCTGCTGCTGTTTACATACACAGAAGTTCGCATTACACAAAAAATTCACATTAACATACTTAACATTGTTACTGCAGGGCTGTGATTTAACTGGAAAATGGCATAGGTGCTCAGCGAGCATGCTTATATATTATAGTATAACCAGAATACAATCAGTTGGCAACCAGCGGAGTAGATTCCCTTCTTGCAAAGAGACACATAACGCAGATTAGTTGCACTCATCTGCACAGACTGACTCTTGACTGCAATATGTTGGCAGTCTGTCTGAATTTATAAATTAAACAACAACCAGGGTTCCAGCTAGCGCCAGTCGCTCGGCGCTTGGCCTTGCTGAGGTACCATCGCGAATTTCCGCTGTTAGCTACCAGAACAGATCGCTATCATCACAGTTAGCTAGCAGTGCATCTATTAGCACTAGCAAGTGGTTGTTTGTTAACCCCCACCCCTCGGTCATCCATTGGTACTGAGGGGGACACACCCCCCTGATATTTCTGTGAAATTTTTCTGGCTAGAACCCTGAACAGACTTTTTCAAATCTTTGGCAATGTGTCTGAGAGTAATTGCAGTCAGTCCGAGTCGGGTCTTGATTGTTTGGAGACAGGTTGAATCTGACCAGGTGACCTGTGCAATCACCTTACAATCTAAAGTGGTAGTACACCTCTGGGCAACCAGTTGGTTGCTGCAGCTACTTGCAATGTGAGTAAAATTAATGAAATCACTGCGATCACGATTTGCAAAGAGGTTACCTTCCTGTTTTTCTCCAGTGTGCATGTGCTATAGGCTGTTTTTTTTTTGTTTTTTTTTTCTAAAAATCATTCTTCTTCAGCAGTCCCCAGTGAATTGCACCACCGGTTAATTCACAGATTACACAAAGTACCATCTGAGTTTTAGCAAAAATAGTATGTCTGCTTTGAACAAATATTCCAGCAACAGCTAAATGAAATGCAAGCAAATAATTTAACAGCTGTTCAACTGAATGAGCAACGTGAGTAATGTCAGGCATTACAGCCAACCTGCAAGGCTCTATCTGACATTGCTTATTGTTGTTTGAGATCCCTGAGTGATTCAGGCACGGTAGACTGCAATTGACTGGTGACACTTTTCAAGACAACATTTAGCTTTCTTTGACATTTTAATGTCCAGGACCTGTTTATTCATCATGTATTACATCATCATATAGTCACACAGTGGTATATAATCATTTTTGTGTCCTAACTTATCAGGACATGAATAATGGTTACTGGAAAGTCTCCCAGCTGAGGATCCAAATAATACTGTGAGGCTAAATGAAAAGACTGCATAGTAATATTTGGAGGAATTGTTCTCTGTTCGTTCAGTGCTTTGCTTCAGCCATTCCTTTTAAAACATAGTGGATTTTACTCAGCAGTAATTGGGGTTTAGTTCAAAAATTGCCACCTTTCCAAAAAATATGATGCTGTAAATCATGCCATGCTGCCTCTCTTAACGTCTTCACTCCCCCTCTCACCATCTCTCCTCCACCAAGCCTTTTAATCCAATTAGCAGTCCCAGTGACAGTTATTTATATGTACATGAATTAGAATTGAAGAGCAGGAGATCCTCCCTAGGGGCTGATTGGACGGAGCCCAGTCCTTCACCGGCCTGTACTCGGTCACAAGCCTCTCCTGTTGCCACCGAACAGTGGTGGACTCTCAGAAACACAAATCGCATGCGTTGCAAATGACAGTCACCTATTTCTGTGGATTTTATTGTGAAAACCAAATCAGCGGGTGGTTTTTATCACCAGCACAGCAATATATTGACCATATTGTTTCATCTTTTTTAGTGTTTTCTAAAACCGTCACAATTTAAGAAATATTTGACACGTTCAAATTGGGACACTCTAATAAGCTGTCTTCTTGGTGTTCAGGTTCATCTTAGATCTGTGTTTCTGTTGCATTCCATTGCGTGGACTGAAATAGTGGGAGTGCCAAATGAGTCTGTAAGCTGCCAAATCTGGCTCGCTTACCCTTTTGAACTATTTGCCAATGATTGCAGTACTTCAGAGGGGTAGAAAAAGGCATGTCACAGTGCTGCCAGCCTTATCCTTTAAAGATTTTAAGGTTTTAACAACACGTTTGAAATACAGTTTTAGAAATTTCTAAATTTGCATTCATTAGCAATGCCACTTTTAGTCCAGCAGTACAAACATTAATGTTTGCAGTTATAAATCAAGAGTTGCTGGCCTGCAAAGTCACTTTAACATTCCATTTGTAAAATTATTCACTTTTGGTTAATTATGAGTCTATTAAAGAACTCAGCAAATGTTCCAGATGGCTTCTTCTGGCTTAAATTAATGAACTTAATAAATTAACTCAAGCATAGCTTTATTTTAGCTGTGGAATAAGTGCTCTCCTTGTGTGTCAACTGTTTTTTTTTTTATTTTACAACAAACAAATTGCAATAAAATGTAATAGGAGCAACAAGATGGAAAATGAGCAACCAAAAGTGGTTTTAGGTTTGTTTGATAAATTCACTGTTCACAGATTATGAATCAAGATCTCTAAGAAATTAAGTAAAATAATGTAATTTTAGTTCACAGCCCAAGAATAGGTAGCTATTTTAAAAAAATCATCAATTATAGCCCATAAAGTATAAAACTGATGTAATTTCAGGGTCTGAAAAGTTTAAGTGTAAACGTGCCTTAAACTTGCATTCTTGGCCAGCAGTAAACATTTTTATGATGGTTTCAGCTGCTGGTTTGATTTCTTGCTGAATACTACATCATGATGTTAGACTCAAACAGTATCATAGAGCAGGGTTTGCTATAGGGTGCACTTACCACAGTTTCCCTCAGTTACGCCTCAGTCACACAGGCCTAGAGACTCCCTGGCAACCTCCAGTCACTGGGAAAAAAATGTGTTTTCCCTCACTGGTTGGCATGTGGTTGCTGACAGTTGCTAGGTGAAATTAGTCCCAAAGAAGGTACTGCACCAAAGATGACCTTGCAATTGCTTTGGTGAGTAGCTGGCGAGTGTTTGCATACAAGTCGGCACTCTCCACACAAGCTGTATGTGACCGTTTCAATCTGCTAGTGATGAAATCAATCGCAGTGGGGGTTTCCGTGCAGCACCATATACCTCTTTACCTTTCAACTGCCAGCAACCTTCAGCAACCACTTGCCAATGGGTCAGGGAACACCTGTGGCTGCCATGGGGTCACCAACCAACCTCTAATCCTGGTTGACTGAGTCCTAAGTAACGGACTCAAGCATGAAAATGTTTTTCCATTCAATAATTGATACTACTAACAAATTATTTATTAGCTGTACAAAAATTGCTATAGTAGTATTCTCCACCAAAGAAGAAGAAGGAGAAGTAATATTAGTATCAGCTAAGGAAGAGACCTTTTGCATGAGAATGATCATTTAAAAATAGCTTCTTTTTTTTTTGATTTTACTGGAGTAACCCATAACCTTTTGAAATACTTGACAGCAAGAAAAACATTTCTTGCTGTCAAAGGTCGCAGTGTTGTCTTAGTTTACCTACCACTACAGACAAGAGTTCTTTTTACCTGCAATGGGGACTTGTGTATTTGTTCTCTATGCCAATCAATAGAATGGAAGACGTGCAAGGATAGAGGTGGGCTGAGGGACAGCAGTTAAACAAAAGGAGTCTTATCCATGTGTGCACAGACAGGCTCTTTGAACACATACAAACATGCATTTGTACCTTTGCAGCCCCATATACACGCAAACACACCGAGTACAGCTCAGATTAATGACTGAATCAATCACACGCATACACTGTTTGCTTGTCATCCTGTATGCTTTCCTTTTATAAGACAAGTTCAATTTCCCAGGCTACTGAAGCTCTATCAGCGTTTCCACAGAATATGTATTCAGCAAGGTCATCTCTCACTGCACCAAGAAATTTCCCAGCCACAAGGATGTGTCTTTGCTCTTGAAATGTCAATAGTCCCCAGTCGAATGCATTGCAATCTACATTTGTCAATACATGCTGCTTAGAGCCGTACCGTGAGCAAGGCATGCAGCTCGTTCATTCAGTAAATCTTTTTTTTTTTTTTGACTAAGGTTGATTCCCGTTGACTCTGATTTATTCAGCTAATTACTGAATTCAAGTTCTCAAGTGGTAATTTAAATAAGTTATGACTCAAAAATATTAACATTTTCAGCATTACAGAGAAAAAAGCCATTGTCAAAATTTTACCATTGAAGTGTTGCTAATTTAGACAGGTAAGAATTTATTGGAGGATCATCAGCATTGGTTGATATCCATCGTGTTGGCTGCCACCTCTTGCCTTTCGGTAAATATAATGGCAGTGACTAAATGACAGCAGCGGTCAGTGTCACTTTCAGTTTTACGGTAGTTAAAACTATGGTAGTTAAAAAGATTGTGAAGGACCGAAGATCTCTGAAACAGTCTTGTTGCTTTTTATAGCAAAGATTTCTTTGTTCTCCTCTGGCACACGCTGGGTAATAAAGAACCACAATAAAACAAACAAAAAATACCATTCATACATTGACGCACAAGCACTTGGTCAGTTTATTAATACAGTTCATCTATTCAGCCCACAACAGTCCTCTCAGGGCCAACCAGAAACCAAATGATTCCCTCTGAGCCAGCATTTGGTGACAGGGGAGGGAAAAAAAACAAAAAAAACAACTTCTTTTAACAGGAACAAACCGAACACCAGAACCAGGCTCAGGGAGGGCGGCCATCTGCCGCAGCCAGTTGGGGTGAGGGTAGAGCAAAGAGAGGAAAGAAGGGCTCAGAGGGACAACAAGCGATGCAGTCGTAAACACTCTGCAGGTTGGTGGGACCAGTGACAAGCTCTGGAGTGAGTATCATTCCAGATTATCACTGTTGGTGATCATTGCAAAAATATATCATTCAGACCTTTTAGTTATAGATCCTACCACTGCCTCTGCATCATGCCAGGGAGAAGAGACTGTAATAAGACGTAAAAGGGAAAGGCAACCGCACCCCATAAAAAAATTACAACTCGCACCGAGACCCCCTGCTCTCGCCTGTACTGGGAGTATGCACAGAAATCAGTGAAAGAACTTTTGTGCAGGCAACTGCATCTACTTGGAATAAACTAAAAAGTTGAAGTTCATGTTTCAACTTGCTGGTGAACAAGCACAAAAAGCCAACAATACCTCTCTGTCTCTTTCCATTGTCCTGACCTTTCCTGTCTTTAATCTTAAATACCCACAATTATATTAGTTTTAGGCAGAGCTTTTTTTCAACAGCAGTAAATGGCGGAGGAAGAACTTTAGATTCACTCAAATTAAAGTAGGTTACATTTGATTTGAGTATGTGCAGGATTATTGGATTACCTTAGAAGAAAACCTACAGATAAAGCAGATTTTTACACTGTTAAAACCAGAGCTGGTCATTGTAATTGTTGTATTGTCATGAGGTTTTGCGAGTCTAAAGCAAACCCAGCTCAACACTCCAGCATGGCTGCTGCTGACTAATCATTCATGAACAACAAAGTCAGAATGATAACCCACGCTTTCCAGCGTTTTAGCCCTCTGGTTGCTTTGTCCCCTGCCTGATTCAGCAAACCCTTCCAGGGCTTTATTGTGATGTGAGCTGATGCACTGAGAGCGTAATAAAATCTAAATGGTTGAACTTTGACCAGAAACACGTCTTGATCGTTAAGGAAAATGGCACAGCTGTTTCAACTGTTTCATCTCCTAATTAATCTGTCATAATGTAGATACAATATCATGGCAGTGCCTGTTTAAAGTAATTATCGTTGACATTTCCAGATAAATAGACATTTCCCTTGTTGCTCCCTATCTCTACCTGATAAAAGAAACTGGTGATTGAACTTTAATTTAGACATACTGTATGTAAAAAACATTTATGTGAGCAATATAACCATCATAACCTCATCGCTATCACGGGGTAATTATAAAAAGCCTTAAAATGAAACAGATGCTTGTGCACTTTATGTTTCCATATTGTTTTCAGCATACAATTGCTTATATTGCCATCATCTTGCTAAATGGTGTTAATTTTGCAATGCGTAAAACAGAAAGTAAGGAGGAGAAATTGTCAGGGATTTTCCTCGAAGCAAAAAAAAAAAAACTTAGGCTGCTTGTGTCTGCTGAGAGGAAGATGATTAAGTGTGCATAAAACAAATCAGGTTTTAGGGATTGTAATCACATTTTTTTTATATAATTCAGCTACAATTTTGTATTTATATAATGTCGTGGTATTAAATATTCATTCTTTGATTAGTAGATGCAATAATGTGTACTGTCTAGTAGTAGGCTGTATTGTTGTTTTATGATGATTAAATGGTTTGTCTTAATGAAATTATTGTAAAATAATAAATGACTATGTGCAGTACTTGACAGTTGCACAACATCCAACAGAAACAGAGCACAGGAGTAAGGCCGTCCATCTTATAGCATTAATTCTGGAGAGCTGTGGCTCTGTTTACATGGATTTTTATATTCCAGTCATATCAGTTTAAGAATAAACAGGAAGGCTGATTCAAAATTTAATTTACTGCTTCTTAATGCAAATATCTAATCAGCCAATCATATGACAGCAACTTACGCCCTGCTGAAGTTCAAACTGAGCATCAGAATGGGGAAGAAAAGGGATTCAGGTGACTTTGAACATGACATGGTCGGTGGTGTCAGACAGGTGGGTCTGAGTGTTTCAGAAACTGCTGATCGGCTGGGATTTTCCCATATACCCATCTGTAGGGTCTACAGAGAATGATCCAAAGATGACAAAATATCAAGTGAGTGGCAGTTCTCTGGGTGAAAATGTCTTGCTGATGCCAGAGGTCAGAGGGCAATGGCCAGACTGCTTTGAGATGATTGGAAGGCAACATTAGCTCAAAGCAGTCTGGCCATTGTCCTCTGACCTCTGGGTATCAGCCTTCAGGCAGATGGGCTCTGCAGCAGAAGGCCACACTGGGTGCACTGCTGTTACAAAAGGACGGGAAACTGAGTCTACAGTTTGCATGGGTTCACCAAAATTAGACAGTAGACAGATTTCTGCTGTAACGTTCCGATAATACGGGCAGAATTTGGCATAAAAAACATGAAAGCATGGATTCTTGCATCAATGGTTCAGGCTGGTGGTGATGGTATAATGGTCTGGGGAATATCTTCTTGGCACACTTTGGACCCCTTAGTACCACCTTAGCATTGGACATCACAGCCTACCTAAGTATTGTTGCTGCTTCCACCAAGATAATGGACCATGTCACAAATCTCAAATAATTTCAAACTGCTCTCTTGACCATGACAGTGAGCTTGCTGTACTCAAATGGCCTCCACAGTCACCAAATCTCAATACAGTAGAGCGCCTTTAGGATGTGATTTAACAGGAGACTTGCATAATGCATGTGCAGCTGACAAGTCTGCGGCGACTGTGTGCTGCTATCAAGTCAGTATGGACCAAAATTGTCTGAGGAACATTTCCAGCAACTTGTTGAATTGATGCCACAACGAATTAAGTCAGTTCTAAAGGTAAAAGGAGGTCCAGCCCGGTACTAGTGATGCATGCCCAGTGAAGTTGAAAAAAGAAAAAAGAAAAACTAACAGTTTCCCATTTGAACTAGACCTTTGTGGAGAGTTTGTTTATAATACAAAAAAATTCAAAACATGCCAATTACTGTGCTGAATAGTTGATATGTATCTATCTTGAGGGAACTAATCAAACGCATGTCAAAGAGAAGATAGCCACTGAGAAAAACGAATGCTTGACATACTCAACGCTGCGCCCGTTAAATGTGTTGGCAGATGCAAACACCAGACTGTATTAAGCCCAACATCGTGTTCACTTCAAACAGTCAGAATCAATCAGAAACAATCAGGATTAAAAAAAATATGTGCATTTAACGAATGAGCGAGCCCTAAGAACTGTGTTTGGTTCAGAAGGGTAAATAAATAGATGATGAAGAAAGAAATCTCTGTGTCCATATATTGTAACTTGTTTCAAATTCGGCTTGTTTCAGGAATATCCTGGAATTCCAACACAGATGTTAACTCATTATCTTAAATCAACAGAAACTGAATCAAATTTTTAGTATCTGAACATGTAAATACTTAAACATATAAAGAATTTTACAAAAATTAGGAAAGTGTTTTTTTTCTGCTTCCTCAACCCCAAACAGATCCGAGATCTCTAATAAGCAAATGATTAACATCGAAAAGTATTCTTGATCACAGCCAATTCATAATATATAAACCAGTTTTATAGCTGATATTTTTATGTCACAGTGTCCTGAAGTAAGACACAAGGAAAGAAATAAAACAAGGGTGTTTCCTAAAGTGATTTAATGGCTGCAGAGTAGTTACTGTGTCAGCGCGGCAGCATTATGGCCAGTGTTGTGCAGGCTTCTCAGCAAAGTGTGATTTCATGAGCTATTTGTTTCATAATGGAGGAAGTAAAACTAGAACAAAGAAACCCTCAAGAGAAGCATAAGTTTTAGTAAATGTACTTACAAAAGGGTAGCAAACAAAACTTATAGTGCTGGAGTATTGATTGTTTCTCACAGCTGCCTGCCAGAAGGAAGAAACAAAATCAGAAAACCCAACGGACATGAAAGTTTCTGCTGTGTGGTATATTCACAATGCCTGCATTTACACTGCATTTAGCCTGTAATAAACTTTAGAACTTTAGAATTATGTGAATCTCTGTTATTCACTATTAACACTGAATAAAACTATTGTAGTGCATGTAATTTGGAAAGGATTCCTTGATACTGAGCTCAAAGAGAACTACCACAGATATGATACAAGGTTTCCACCCTTTTAATTCACTGGTTGGATGTAATGCCAGTAGAACGGCTTAGAGAATTCAGCCTAGTACTATAAATGATCCCGTTCTCCAGTTTGAGAACCACCGGCCTTAAAGCTTTTTGGATTGTCTGGTATTTACCACAGACACCTGCCACTTACAGCTAAAAGTGTAAAATAATACACCTGGTGGCCAATCTTCATTAATTGCACATTGCACCAGTAAGAGCAGAGTGTGAAGGTTCAATTAGCAGGGTAAGAGCACAGTTTTGCTCAAAATATTGCAATGCACACAACATTATGGGTGACATACCAGAGTTCAAAAGAGGACAAATTGTTGGTGCACGTCTTGCTGGCGCATCTGTGACCAAGACAGCAAGTCTTTGTGATGTATCAAGAGCCACGGTATCCAGGGTAATGTCAGCATACCACCAAGAAGGACGAAGCACATCCAACAGGATTAACTGTGGACGCAAGAGGAAGCTGTCTGAAAGGGATGTTCAGGTGCTAACCCAGATTGTATCCAAAAAACATAAAACCACAGCTGCCCAAATCACGGCAGAATTAAATGTGCACCTCAACTCTCCTGTTTCCACCAAAACTGTCCATCGGGAGCTCCACAGGGTCAATATACACGGCCGGGCTGCTATAGCCAAACCTTTGGTCACTCATGCTGATGCCAAACGTCGGTTTCAATGGTGCAAGGAGTGCAAATCTTGGGCTGTGGACAATGTGAAACATGTATTGTTCTCTGATGAGTCCACCTTTACTGTTTTCCCCACATCCAGGAGAGTTACGGTGTGGAGAAGCCCCAAAGAAGCGCACCACCCAGACTGTTGCATGCCCAGAGTGAAGCATGGGGGTGGATCAGTGATGGTTTGGGCTGCCATATCATGGCATTCCCTTGGCCCAATACTTGTGCTAGATGGGCGCCTCACTGCCAAGGACTACCGAACCATTCTGGAGGACCATGAGCATCCAATGGTTCAAACATTGTATCCCGAAGGCGGTGCCGTGTATCAGGATGACAATGCACCAATACACACAGCAAGACTGGTGAAAGATTGGTTTGATGAACATGAAAGTGAAGTTCAACATCTCCCATGGCCTGCACAGTCACCAGATCTAAATATTATTGAGCCACTTTGGGGTGTTTTGGAGGAGCGAGTCAGGAAACGTTTTCCTCCACCAGCATCACGTTGTGACCTGGCCACTATCCTGCAAGAAGAATGGCTTAAAATCCCTCTGACCACTGTGCAGGACTTGTATATGTCATTCCCAAGACGAACTGACACTGTATTGGCCGCAAAAGGAGGCCCTACACCATACTAATAAATTAAAACCAGGTGTTTCAGTTTCATTGTCCAGCCCCTGTATTGCTTGCTATAAAAGTGAGTGTTTAGTCAGAAATATTGTTATTTTATTTGGTCGTTGTTTGTCGTGCTTACTGTATTTATAAGTAGAGCAGACACAACTCAGGATTGTGGGAGTTCCAAAAACAACAAATGTCTCTCCGGCTGCTTTTCAATATGGCTGCAATACTTGCATTAAGTCATGCCATCAGCAGCTGCAGTCACAGCTGTGGGATATACGTAGCAAGCAGTGTTTTGCCAATAACAGACTGAAGGTGCTTGAAGTCCACTCGTTCTTGTAGATAGTGCATGTTGCCTTAGGTCTTCTTCTAACTAGTTCACTATGGTTTCTTTATTTCTCTGATAGGATGAAAGATTGATATACCACTGCTACTTTGGGTCCTCCAAAATCATGTTCATCCCGTTTCTAAACTGTAGTTCATACAAGCAGAAAGTTGAGGTGAAAAGAATTTTTGTATTTCAATAAGCAGAGATCATTAGGCAGAATTAAACATGATTTATTGATATACAGAATTCAGTTAAATTAAATTCAGTTAAATTCAATTCAATTTTATTTATATAGCGCCAAATCACAACAGTTGCCTCAGGGTGCTTTGTACTGTGGGTAAAGACCCTACAGTAATACAGAGAAAACCCAACAGTCAAAACGACCCCCTGTGAGCAAGCATTTGGCAACGGTGGGAAGGAAAAACTCCCTTTTAACAGGAAAAAACCTCCAGCAGAACCAGGCTCAGGGAGGGGCAGTCATCTGCCGCAACCGGTTGGGGCTGAGGGGAGAGAGACAGGACATTTAAGGTATTTGGCAGTTAGGCTCCGATCATGGCGGAATGGATTCCCAGAAATGATAGGAATTAGGGAAGGACTCGACTGTAGTCTAGACGCTGGCAGTAGTGAAGATAAAGATGGAGGCTTGGCTGGAGCACTGAGTGACATGGGTAGGGTGGAGATGTGGAGGAGGTGGGTGGCATGAATGAGTCTGCAAGGGAGAATGGCAGGTAAATGGTGAGTTTTAAAGTACACAGAGTGGAGCCTGACTGGCTTGAAGAAGGTGGGCAGAAAGATGATTGGACCAGAGCAATGAGGACAGCTTTGAGTTTGACAGCGTGTGAAAATGAAATTGACATGAAGAATAAACTTGCAGCGGAACACCCGGGAAAGCAGATGAGTGATTACAGCTCTTCCTTGTTGAACTTATTCATAAGCTTCATTTCTGACATTAGCCAGCCAGCATACAGTATGACAGTTTGTCCACCTGCTGATGAGGAGCTGCTTTGATGTTGGTGGCAATGTGGTGTGATGGCAATCTGTCGGGTACAGTCAGGCAACAAATTTGTGTCTCTAACCTGTTCTAACCTAAGCCTGAACTTGTTTGTCTTCAGTCTGACATTCTGACTGATTTCCATGGGGGAGGGGGATTTGATTTTCTCCAAGCAATCACTGAGTCTAGTATAATTTTAAGTCAACACTGGTATATAGCCATGTTAGTAAACTGGGTTTTAAAAGTGCAGTGGAACAAAATTGAAACAATCCAGCCTTTTCCTCGAATTTGTTGTTGAGTAACGTATGCCTCACTATATATATATATATATATATATATATATATATATATATATATATATATATATATATATATATATATATATAGCTGTGGCAATGCACCACCTGTCAATGCTTTACAACAGCTCGACAAAGTTAGTCCCACCCATGTTGCCATCTATCGATCCAGTTTTTTTTCTTTAAATTCTGTCCATGAAAGGTATCAGGGGAGCTCTCGCAGTGCCCACCAGGAATGACTGTATTTTTGCCAGCTTTGTCAAAAAAGATCTCATGAGCATTTTATAAGGGACCAAGAAGCTAATGCCAATATGCCCGATACCCTTCCCACACAGAGATGTGGTAAAATCTCTTTTCCGGGCCCATACACATGTAGACTGGTGAGGAAACCTGTGCACCTTCGGGTATCCTTGAGATGGTACAGAGGTGCTTCAGTGTTCCATGACCATGGTAAAAACCCCAATGGACCACCACGCAGACATAGGCAGTGGCGGGTTCACCTCTCTGCTGCTGTCTCATCAATAGAGAGGTGATGTTCCATATCTCCAAAGCCAGTTTGAGCAGCTGGGAATCAAACTACCAAAGTCTCTGGATACTCTAGCTGTATCCTTTAGCATATGCTGCTGGGTCACCGGTGAATCTTTTTTCACTTGTAGGCTGTTGGAGTGGACCTCCATGGTTTGGGCTTTTTCAGGCCCATCCTGCAAATGCTTATTCAGTTCGCTAATCTCCAAGGGTTCGAGGCTGGGGCGATGCCTTGGGCAAGCTGACGTGAACCTCAGGCCATTCCTGTGCAGTTTTTTGCAGGCATTTTGTCCTGTTATGTTTTAATGAGATTATCAGTGCTTTGCGGTTAACCTGTCATTTCAAATTTTAATCAACTTACTAAAAAAAAAAAAAAGGCATAATTGAATTATATTCAATGATATTTCAGTTATACTTAATTATATTTCCTATTAGTCTTATTTTTGTGTCATGGCACTTCTTTAGGTGTTGTTAACTTGACAAAAAGATTGCACTGCTGAGTATTTTAGAAATTTCTTAAGAAGACACCTTTGTCATCAGTTATTTGTGACTTGTCGCGGGGCCTGAAGAGTAAACCGTCTTCACCCGGTGTGTCAGGAGCTGATGGTGAGATATCCCTGTTCTGCTTTCTCACGCTTTTCTGCAGCTGCCTGACTCAACACAATATCCACATGACTGGCTGCTCATTTAAAATGGTTCAGTCAGTATACACAGTAGGTCCACAGTACAAGCTGTTTTAGTCTAGTTTGGAGGTGACCTTACTGCAGTATAAACATGCTCAAGTAAACATTCTGTGCAGTCTCCCCAAAATGAAAATGCTTCTTGGAAGTTTATTTCTTTTTTTTTCTTCTTTTTTTTCATTTTATATGGGGTATGCAATTGCCAGGTTAATTTTTTATCAATTATATTTAAAAAAGTGCATTGTCATTAGTCGAGCTTATTTTATGGAAATTGTTTAATTGTCATTTTTAAATATATTTTAGAGGGACTGAAATTATAGTTACAGTCATGTGAAAAAGAAAGTTTCCACATGGCTCTATTCAGTCCTGTGAAAAACTAAGTACATCCTTTCTGTTTCCATAGGAATTAAGAGGGCAATCAAATGCAATTAATTAAATAATCAATCATCAGCAGGCACTGACCTCGATAAAAGCAGAAGTTTTGGCAAGTTGCTAGTCAGGAGCACTCTTATCACAATGCCACAATCTTCCCAGGAATGGACAGTCCAGCAAATTCACCCCAAGGTCAGAGAAATTGCACAAAACCCAAGAACTACATTTCAGAGTCTCCGGGCCTCAGTTAGCATGTTAAATGTTAAAGTTCATGACGGTACAGTGAAAAGACAAAACAAGACTGTCGCGCATAGTGTTGAAGGGGGGTGATGATTCGGGCTCGTTTTGCAGCCACAGGACCTGGGAATTTTGCAGTCACTTAGTCGACTATGAACTCCTCTGTATACCAAAGTATTCCAAAGTCAAATGTGAGGCCATCTGTCTGACAGCTAAAGCTTGTTTTGTTTCAAAATTGGGTCATGCAGCAGAACGATGATTTTCCAAGTACAGCAGCACATCCGTAACAGAGCGGCTGAAAAGAATCACGGTGCTGCAAAGGCCCAGTCACAGTCCAGACCTCAACCTGATCGAAATACTGTGGTGGGACCTTAGGAGAGCTGTGCATAAATGAATGATCACAAACATCGATGAACCGAAACAATGGCGTGAAGAAGAGCGGGCCAAAATTCCTCCACAATGAATTCAGTCGTGCAAGAAATGTTTTGTTTAAGGTTTGACACTGAAATGTTTGATGAGTCCAAATGATTAGCAGATTTACAAACAGTTATATTTTTCAGCATCTTCAGGATACATCTGCTAGAGGTTACCTCAAGGTTTTGATCAAGCTTGGAGTAATTTCAAATAGCTAATCTAGCAGAAAAAGAGGAAGACAATACTACCAAAACAGCTTGCCCACAATAACAGCTGTATAACAATGGAGCACTACTGTTATACTCACTATATCAGAACATCTGTCTGACTGAAGCGATAACACCCTAAAAATTGCAAAAAGCACTTTAATCCCTGCATTGTTATGCCAGCATGAATATTATCATTATTATTATTATTATTCAGTTTTTGATAATGTGCCACTTAACTAATTAGCTCTCTGCTTCTCCTGCATCTCCTCAGTGTGCCATTTTCCACTGTGACTTGTTCTTCACTGCGAGTAAACTTCAGTTTACCGTATTTTATTTAGCAAGCGCCTCAACAAGAAGTAATGAAGTACTGACTGAAATTGGCAGGGCAATCCATTTTGAGCACAAAAGAAAAAAGAGAATAAAATATTGATATTTAGCACCACTGTATCAATATCTGTCACAAGTGGAAGCACAGTAATATTGTATTGCAATATTTTGTTCCACCCCTAGTCCCAGTCGTTATTTCATTCACAAAATATTAGCTGAAGAGGCACTGATGCTTAAAGTAGACGCCAATGAATTATGATATGATAGACAAGAGGATGCCGCAGTGCCCTCTACTTCCTTCCTCTATTCTGTAATTCTGTCTTTCCTTCGCTGACCCCGGTAAAGGCTCTCAGCTTACTTTTGTTTATCTTTCAGGGGATAGAGAAACATCTCCTCCTCCCTCTTCCCCACTGCTCTCCCGCTCTGTCTTTCTTCCTTGAAAGATATTTCCAAATGAGTGAGCCCAGACCACAGCTGCCTCTCTGACGCATTAATCACTTGGCTGACGCCCCCTCCACTCCCACATGCGCATAGACATTGCTTGCACACACACTTGGACATGCACACAGGCTCTCACTCATGGATAACCTGGTTTGACTCACATAAGTAAAGGCATGTACTGCCACCATGTAATATAAACACGTGTCAGCGCACACGACTTGAGCACACAGACAGAAAACAGTCTAGGATGATACACATATACACAAAGCATCCACCCACCACTCAGATGATCTTGACTTCCTATTCTACACCACCTCCCTCTCTCTCCATCCAGCCATGGCTCCCACATGACCCTCCATTTTCCTCATCATTAGTGACACCAACAAGCAGCCGCATTCCATCCATCCCTCCCAGCTACCCTTCCTGCCTCCCTCGGCATTCTTCTGTTTACTTCTTGATTTCTTTATTTGATTCCAGTTCAGTCCCTCCCCTTTGTGTCCTCTGAGCAGAGAGGGGCATGAAAGGCAAGAGGAAAGAGGAGGAGAGGTGGAAATAGAAGGGAGGGGAGCCTGTTTAAGATGTTAATTTGTAGGAAATCATGTCTTAAAATGATGCACCTGCTTTATGGTTTCAACCATGTCAGAGATGAATGGAGCATCGTGCACATCCTGATAGTGTAACTTGACTTAATGAGGCCATAAGGGTCAAAATGAGTCCCTTCAGGTAAGAGCAATATAATGTTTTAGACTAAAATGATCCATATTCCTGACTTTCAGAAACACCTATAGCTGCATTTTTTTGTTTGTTTGTTTTTTAACTTTTGCTGTTTGTAGAACTGAAACTGCGTTACGCTACAGTCACACTTGGGATGGCTGGAGACTGTGACATGATCAAAAATATTATGGCTGTGTGCAGTGCACTCCCATTGCCTTTGAAATGGTTGCTTTGAAGACGGGGACCAGGTCTTCAACCACTTACAGTCAATTGCTGTCTTCAAAGCAGCTCGAGTGCATAAAATGGCAATAAGGCGGCATCAGTCTTCTATCAGTTTGCAATTGAATGGGATCAAGTTGGGAATCACATGTCATGTGTTTATGATAATACAGCAATTACCTGTGATAAATCAGCAAAAATCACAACTGTGTGCAACTTGGTTCTGTCTACAAACACAGAAATTCTTGATAACTATTTACAGTCAGACTCCAGACAGAACCTCATAGACTGACATAGATTGACAGTAATTTAACTGGAATATGATACTCAGACTTAGCACTCTTGTTTTTATACAGGATTATAACCTGATTGTAGCTAGTTGGCAACCAGTTGAGTTGAGTCCCCGATTGACTGACTCACATTGATTGCAATGTGTTGACAATCTGTCTGTGTTTATGAGTTATCAAACAGCAGTAGCAGATCCTCCCCAATCTGTCTGAGAGTGACTGCAGTCACTCCAAGTTGTGCCGCGATCGTTTGGAGACAGGCTGCCTTCCACCAGGGCGACCTCTGCAATTGCCTTGCGATTGACAGTGGTCGCCCTGGTCACCACACTGGTTGAGGATGTTTCATGCTCACTCAGTGGACAACCACTGACTTTTTCCCTTGTTGCAAGAAGATTGCAGTCCCGTTTTTGATCTAGTGTGACTGAGCCATTAATGGTACATTCTTTGTAGGTAATCAATGAAACGTTTCCTTTACTTGGTTTCAATGTTTTTGGTTTAAAGAGTAATTCACATGAGCTCTACTGTCATGTGACTGGTACACTGGTAATGCAGGTACACTGAGGGAAAAAACACATAACTAACCAGGAACACAACTCAGATAGCTAAGCTAAGGAGGCCGGAGTATACAAATACACCAAAACTAGGAACATAACCACTAACACAGCAAAAACCAGAATACATAACAACTAAAAAAGAATCTCTTAAGGGAAACCAAACTTAAATCTACAGTTCAAGAAGTCCAACCAAAAACACTGGGTCAACAGACCCAGGATCATGACATTTGCACAGATTTCTTTCACCATTGAATGTCATAATGTAAAGTAGTGAGTGATGATATCAGTGTCTTGGCATTATTCATTTGTTACATTTACAAAATAAACTTTCCTTATGGAAAATCTATCTTTTGTCAAGTGTCATGATGAAAATGATTAAAACATTTTCTCTATGTATCAGGAGACTTCAGTGGAAAGCTTTCTGAGTTGTAGCTGTGGCCTCTGTATTTCAAACATGCACTCAATGCACTCTTGATGTTAAGTGGCCTTTGGTGAGCAAAGGAGCGTGAAAATTAATCGGAAAATGCAGCTGAACCAGCATCAGCTTAGATTTCACTGAAAACATTGCACGTAAAAAAAAATACAAATCACATTAAAAAAGGCTTTCAATTCAGTTCAGTTTTATTTATATAGCGCCAAATCACAGCAGTCGCCTCATTGTAAGGTCGATTTATATTGTAAGGTAAAGACCCTACAATAATTACAAAGAAAACCCAAAAATCAAAATGATCCCCTATGCCCAAGTTTTTGGCGACAGTGGGAAGGAAAAACTCCTTTTTAACAGGAAGAAACCTCCTGCAGAACCAGGCTCAGGGACGGGGAGTTATCTGCGGCCACCAGTTGGGGCTTAGGGGAGAGAGAGTCAGGACAAATGGCCTGCTGTGGAAGAGAGCCAGAGATTGATAGTAACTAGTGATTAAATGCAGAGTGGGGTATAAACAGAGTAAAAGAGGTGACTGAAAAAGAAATTCATAGTGCATCATGGGAAACCCCCTGCAGCCTAGGCCGATTGCAGTTTAGGTAAGGGAGAGTTCAGGGTCACTTGATCCAGCCCTAACTATAAGCTTGATCAAAAAGGAAAGTTATAAGCCTAATCTTAAAAATAGTCTCTAAAATCCTGGGAGCTGGTTCCACAGAAGAGGGGCCTGGAAGCTGAAGGCTCCGCCTCCCATTCTACTCTCAAGTATCCTAGGAACCACAAGTAAGTCAGCAGTCTGAGAGCTAAGTTATCTGTTAGCGTGATATGGTACCACGAGGTCTTTAAGATAAGATGGGGTCTGATTATTCAAGGCCTTGTATGTAAAAAGAAGGATTTTAAAATCAATTCTGGATTTAACAGGGAGCCAAGGCAGAGAAGCCAATATGGGAGAAATATGCTCTCTTTTGCTAGTCCCTGTCAGTACTCTAGCTGCAGCATTTTGGGTCAGCTGAAGGCCTTTCAGGAATCTTTCAGAACAGCCTGATAATAATGAATTACAACATGCTGCAGAAGGTCTGATGTGTTATGTGTTCAGAGATGCTCTTCTTCATACCTTTGTTGCAATGAGTAGTTATTTGAGCTACTGTTGCCATCCTATCAGCTCAAAGCAATCTGGCCACTCTCCTCTGACACTCACCCAGAGAACTGCTGATCACTGGCTATTTTGTGTTTTTCTGACATTTCTCTATAAACCCTAGAGACGGATGTATAGGAAAACCCCAGTAGATCAGCAGATTCTGAAATACTGAGACCAGCCCATCTGGCACCAACAACCATGCCACGTTCATAGTCACTTAAATCGCTTTTCTTCTCCACACTGATATTCAGCAAGTCATCTTGACCATGGCTACTTGCCTGAAAGCACTGAGTTGCTGCCATGAGATCGGCTGATTAGATATTTGTGAGGAAATAGCTGAACGGGGATACCTAATGAAGAGGCTCTTAAGTGTAATTCAGCTGAAATTAGTGTGAAGAAAAAGCTTCCTTCTCTTGCTGAGGTTATCACTCACTTTGACGATCAATTTATCACCTTTTGTACATCATAGATGTTGTCATAGAGTTTGCCATGAAATTTGATATGAATATTGTTTTGGGGACTCTTTGTGTGTTCCAAGCTCAGACAAAAGTGTTATCTTGATTGATATTATCTTGAATATTGTTTTTAATTATTATTATTCATGTATCCCAGGCGGATAATCTTAATTATCTTAGTCCCACTACAATAATATATTTTATATTTTTTGTAATCTGAAAGTCTTCACGTAGTAGTCCTGTGAGGGATTTCGTCTTTTTGGTAAAGGACTTTTGCCTATACCAGCTCCTCCTGCTTATTATTTTTACACTCTTTCACGATGGAAGCACTACAATAAATGTACACAATAAATGTGACTGAAGCCAGAATAATTGTTACATATTCTATATGGTAAGAACCAGCAAAAACAAAACATCATGAGACAATTGGTGTGATTGAAACAGCATTTCAGGTGATTACTTAAAACATCGTTTATAATCTGTGGGAAAAACTTTATAGCTCCAAGCAATTCCTATGGAAGTTACAGACATATCTCAACAAATATTACCTTTTTAGACTGCTAATAATAATTCCTTTCACGAGTTGATGGTCAGTTGTACAGAATATTGTGGCCTTAGGATGATGCAAAGGAGGCACTTTGCTTTGGATTTTGATGTAACCTTTGTTTAAGTCTTCAGAAAATTCATTTAGTTGCATTGTGACAACAGCAGTCAAAGAGCCATTGTGTAACAGCTGTTGCATATTCATCAATAATTACTGCATAATTTCTGAATTTCCCAAACGACTGTAATTTTCATTACTGTAACTGCACTGAACTGACATATATTTAGACTTCATCGCATTGCAGCTTCCCTAATCTTATGAGATGAGGCAATGCATTAGTGTAACTTCCTTATGTCTGCTTCTAAATAGCAGCGAGATCTGGCGAACAAAACCAAGAGAAAAATTGCGGACCTGCAAGTAGTGGTTAAACATCAGATAACAGAAGCACATGAAGGGAATGAATAAGAGCGCGGACTTTTCTGTGTAAATAACATAAACAAATCACAACACAGCGGCACACTTAGAGCTTTAGAAATACTCTTTTCTTATTTCCTTGCATTGTTACAACTTGAGTTGCACTCATTAGGCTTATGTGTGGCATGCAGCAGCAGTGGTTGCACAAAAGCCACTTACATGCTCACTGCAAGCATGTAACACCCTACAAAGCTCTTCACACCCGGTTCTTACATAATGTGTCACAAATCCAGTGTTCCACAAAAGGATGGGAGAGCTACAGATTCTTGTGCGTGTGTGTGTGTGTGTGTGTGTTTGTGTGTAGGTGGGGGGGATCAGAACATAGCTGTGTTTTAATGACTTATATTTTAAGTAAAATTAAAACAAGTGTGGCTGATTAATTATCAGCAGCTACACTCGGTCAGCTGGTCCACCACTTTTCAAAAATGTTCCTCTTCCTTTTGCAGGGGATGATTTGTAAACATGTTGTTGTTCTTGATTCTCTGACTTTTCATCTCAAGCCATCATCTGGTCAAATTTTAATGGTACTTAAATATTTGATTGTTGATTATTTGCAGCACAGCAAATATAGTTTTACAGTTCTATATACCGCTGCCATAACTGTGACACATTTTGAGGCTCTTGAGGCTTTGTGTGGGATTTTTTTTTTTCCCTTTGGCACTTTAAAGCCATGTGATTTATTAGCAATTCACTCAGATGCATTATCTTACATTTGAATGAATCTCAAAGGGACTTTCTGCTATCACCAGTTTTTGCTTTGGTCTATTATGGATTACATGGTTGAATAATGCAATGTCAGACTGGAAAGGAATATATTGGCACTGAAAAGACTCTCCATTATAACGTTGCAACAACAAACAGTGGTGGATTTCAAAGTAAAAAAGTTCAAGTGGCATTCATATATCTTTTTTCGTAAATATATATACAACTATTTTTCTGGATGTGTTGACATGTAGGAGGAATCATTCAAAAATTCACTTTTTTTGTGTTATACTATAGTAAGACACTAAGAGTGCTGTAAATAGTGTTTGCCCTCTTCCTGATTTCTTATGTTTTTTGCATATTTTTCATGCTTACATATTTCAGATCATCAAACTGTTTTTGTTTATTAATGGAAAACAGCCATCCAAACCTACCTACCCCTATGCAAAAGGCAGTTTTTAAATGATGGATGATGAAAATCCACATTCATCATTTAAAAACTGCCTTTTGCATTGAATCCTGACTTTTGACAGTTTGGGCGGAGCCTAATGCGATTGGTCACTTTGACGGACAGTTTGGGTTACCGCATACCTTCATGATTTAAAAAGTCATCGTAAAGAGAAGCACACATCATCACTGAAAAGGAGATTTTCATAATCAGTTGCGCAAACTGAATTTTTCAACACGTGAACAAAAAACGCTGTAAGAGCTGCTGTAATAGTTCATCGAGATGATATTACAGGTTCTGTGAACTGCGTCTGTGGAGTGGGCAGGAGAAGAGGCTGTGACAGTCTGTCTTTGTACAACAGTCTGTGAAGGCTGCGCCTGTCATTCTGTGCAAATCTAAAGAGTCTCATAACTACGTTACACACCATCCCTGTAGCTGCTATTTAGCTGTTTATGCTAAGTTTTTAACGCTATGCGGTTCATTTCTGTGCAGCTGACCAGCATTTTCACTTTAGTTATGTTAGTTGTAGAATTTTAGTTTGATAAGTTTATATATTTGTTCATTAACAAATCTTAATAATGTTCATAAAGAAACTAACAGAGCTGTTTCTGGCGGGTACTTGGACCTGTCGTTATTAGTAAAATGACTGTTCACTGGTTCCATGAGCAGTAAACAAATGCTGATTATCAACGTTTTACAGTCGTGGGAAAAGTACATTTGCCTAAATCCTATGCTCTGTAAATATAAACCTTTACCAAAGTAAAAGTAAAAATGTTCTGTATTAAAATATACTTCAAACTCTGTATAATTGTTGAGTCATTAAGATGCACACAACAGCTGAAGGTAATTCGCTGTAGCTAAATCAGAGTATAATTTATTAGTTTATTTACATTTTATATTAATCTAATTCTGCTAATAAGATTAAAGCTTATAATTGAATTCAGTGAAATATTTGCCTTTATATCTTTTTATGAATAAATCAGAAATCCCTATGGAAGACTTGATTTGTGCTACACATCAGTAACCTGCTTCTTGATGATTTGTTGAGTGTTTGCAAAGTGAAGTTTGCCAGTTTAACCACAGCTGGTTTTTTCTGCTGCGCAATGGCGGACGTGCCGATTTATCACCGGCTTCACTTTGATGCTGAGGAAAGCTTAAAAGCTGAAGCATTCTGAGGCGCCTTTTGAAGCACTCACATGTGTTTGCTGCAAACTGAGCAACTTTTTATTGGCAGGTATATTTGTCTGTATTTTGGCCAATGTTAAATAATTGCTAGATCTCGATGCACACTTCCTTTTTTGAGAATTTTTTTTTTCTATCTTAAAAGGCATGTGATGTGATGTGATGCTGTAGAACAGATTAATGGAGTGCAGAGGCTTCAGAACTTGTGTTTGAATCGTCCGGTTTTAAAGATTTATTCAGCATAAAAGTGACCCAGTGACAGATGTCAGTATTTCCATTGCTACACAGAAAACAATACCTGTTGACAGTTAAGTAAGCAAATTTTATTTTCCAAATTGTAAACAAATACGGTTTAAAACAGCTCTTATGCTGCTGCCACGGTGTAACTCACAGTAACCTGAACTGTCCATCAAAGGGACCAATCGCATTAGGCTCCGCCCAAACAGTTTGCCACACCAGCATGAAACTGCAGCAGGTGCACAGCGGACACTCCTGTGCACAAAGTTATTGTACACGTGGCTGCTGAGTTCTCCGCCTGCAGGTTGTTGAATTTACGCATGAGAAATGAAATTATTTTCTTGTGACTCGTTCTGTGACTTTTGACATAAATGTAACTCCATAAAATACTTTTTCACTGTGCTACAGATGTAATATGGTGTATTGGGATATCTTTATTGTTTTCAAACATATTTTAAAAAACCAAAAATGACGTGAAAAAGACCGTTCCCCTTTTTCTTTCCCTTATCCATGAATTAGTACCTAAACAGATGCTCAGATTTGCAGCCTCCTCTAACGTCAAGAGAGACTAAGCAAAGCCTCTGCTTGAGTAGGACAGACCTGAGCTCTTAAACTCCAATGGCCGGTTTCCCGTTCATGGATTAAGCATGGTCCTAGACTAAAAGGAAAAAGTCAATGAAGACCACAATAGGAAAAAATATTTAGTCCAGGATTAGACATAATCCCTGTATGGGAAACTGGGCCCAAATGATCAGCTGGTATTTCCTTGGTGAAGCAGTTTTTGCTACCGCTAGCGCTAAAATATCTTGTATGCAAGCAAAGCATGCCCAGTTATCTGATGTTGCCTGCAAGAGAAAGCACAGGCTGTGTGCACGCTATTTGAAAAACTGAAGACCCGGTAGATTATTTATACACAGCAGCACTGAAATCCTTAGTGTTAGCCACTGTGCAGCTACAGTGACTTGCATTACCATTATGTTCACCTTGTATGGCAGCAGGCAAGAGCTATGTCGTGACTGTAATGCTAGGGGACAGTCAGAAAGTCTGAAAACTTTAAGAGTGGTCTGAAACCAGTAATCAAGGACTGGTTGTAGATTACTTTGTTTTCATGTTTGTGCTACAGTGCAGCTTATGCCCAGCTGGCTTTCCTCTCAGCCTCTTACCTCAAATGAAATTATTTTCTCTTTATAATATTGTAAGATACTTAGAATGTAAAATGCCCCGAGGTGACTGTTGCTGTGAATTTGAGCTATATAAATGAAATTGAATTGAACTGTATTGAATTGCATTAAAGTAAAATGAATTTTCTTTCCTACTCTGTACTCACATACTGTATTTTATTACAGCTCAATTCCCAGTAGGGCTGTTCTCATTGCATGAGTTTCGCTTTCTTTTGTCAAAGAATAGAATAACTAATAAACTGACACAAACATGGCTGATTATGACTATTTTGCTATCCAAGACACTTTGTGTGTGTTGCTCCACACTGCTAAAATACTGATTTAATAAATCATGACACAATCTGACCAAATATTTTATTTTTAAAATGATTATCCTTAGAAGTGACAGAATGTGGTCAACTGTGCCCGCTGTGCTGCTCCCATTAGCTGATTCTTCCGGTCACTCACGCCTGTCTCTTCCTGAAAAGTGGCAAGGGAAGCAGCAGCAACAGCTACACACAATGGATCTGCACATTTGGAGCAGGCCTTAACAAGAGAGCCCAAGTCCTGCTCAAACCGGAGAGGAAAGCAATTTGTGGATTTCCATTGATTTTTTTTTTTTTTTTTTGTATTGTATAATGGTACCTTTTTGTTAGCAAGCTGCGCTACCAGCAGGGTTAAGGCCTCAGGCTCACAGGCCTACAGTTTAGTGACCATCTGGCAACCACCAGTCACTAGAGAAAAATGTGTATTCCCTGAGTTGATGAGTGGTTGCTGGCGGTTGCTTGCTGTCACCCGGTAAAATCAGTTGCAAAGACCTCCTTGTGATTGCTCTGATCCCTACCAGGTTGCCACAGTTGCCCATACTTAGCATGGAAGATGCTGACTTGAGTGCAGACCAGGGTTATAATAGTTTTGGATTTTACATTATAGTTTAGTTTTAGTTAGTTTTTACTTTTCTTTTTTCTCTAATTCAGTTAGTTTTAATTAGTTTTCAGAGCGGTTCTGCTCATTTTTATTAGTTTTTATTTTAGTTAGTTTCAGTATTAGTTTTAGTATTTTCATACTTACTCAGGTACCCTTTAAAGAAATATATTCAACAACCAACTGTTTACAAGACAGCAGCACTACATGCTAAATGTGTGTAACATTAAGGACACACATGAGCATCAACAGGGAGAAACATAGAAAAATATGAACTCCAAAACTCAATAAATTCTACAATAAACTCCCAATAAAGTTCAGTGTCAGTGCAGCAGATTAACAACACCTACATGTGGTTTTTGACAAAAACAAACTCTTTGAAGGGGTCAAAGGTCAAATCCAGCTGCATCCTGATGATCTCCACCTGAAGCTGCTTCTGTTTTGGAGCTAGCTTGGTTAGATGCTCCTCATTAGACTTGCAGGGTCTTTGCAGCCTCTGTACACAACCTACAGAAGTGGCCGACCTCATGTCTGCATTTATGCATGTGTAGCTGGATTGTGTGTGTTAATTACCTTGTGGTTGTATGCTGGTGTGTTTTGGTCCTCGCTCTCTGTGCTCAGTTTTTTGGCTGCTAACATATTTTTTCACTTTCTTCATTCCCTCACATCCATCCCGATAGTTTCAGCAGTCTCCCTCCAGGAATTTGCGGACATTTGTGAGTCCTTATATTGATGCTTTGATTATTATTGCTGAATGTTATTCTCTGACTGATAAAGTAGCCGGAAATGCACAAGGACTAAACAGGTTAATCACAACGTTGCGGGCTGCGTGAACACGACGAGTAGTCCCGTTTCTCTGAAGGTGCGCCAGGTTAGTTCGTAGGATCAGAGCGGTTTCCGTAGCTGCCCTGTGTGCGCTTCTCAGGTGGACTTTGATGTTCGTGTCTTTTTCCTGACTGAGAAGTGTTCTGCATATTTTTCATCATCCACAACACACTCGCTGCTATCAGTGCTATGGTAGTAAAAGAAAACTCCATATGGGACTCTGCCGCTTTCTCTGCAGATCTCTGCACTACTGTGAGGAGCAGCGCGGTGTGCACACGCACACACACAGTTGCCCGATGGCGCTCCGAGCTTAAACTCTGAGAGCGGAAAAAATTATTTCATATCAATCCACAAGACTTTAAAAAATGACAATCTATAATTTCAGTTAGTTTTAGTTAGTTTTTTAAACTCACAATTCAGTTTTAGTTAGTTATCGTTTTTTCCTTTTAATTTTAGTTTTTTTTTATTTCAGTTAATGACAATGTTTTTTCAATTTCAGTTTTCGTTATTTCGTTCATTTTCGTTAACTATAATAACCCTGGTGCAGACACTCGCTAACTAACCACCAAGTGGTAGTGAACTAGAGTACATTTGTGCTTTACAACTGAAACCATTTCAAAAGGTGCAACTTTTACTTTGAAGGTAATCATCCTCTGTTTCACTCTTCACAGTTTCACAACTGCTTGGAGAGCAGTTGGCAAGTGTTTGCAGACAAGTCAGTGTCTTTCATGCAAACTACGGGCAACCAAAACAATCACAAGGAGGTTTTCAGTGCAGCACCGAGTACCTCTTTGTGCCCAATTTCACCTAACAAAAGCCAGTAGCTTTATCAACTGCTCACCAACTGGTCAGAAAATACTAATTTTTCTCTAGTGACCAGGGCTTGCTAATCAGTCTTTTGGCTCATGTGACGGAGGTCTAATTCATTATAACCTGCTGAACTGAAAAAATGAGCCTTTAGTTAATCAAATTTGGATGCTGGCAATATGATGTAAGGCATAAACAGGATGAAAAGCAGAACCAAGATCCCGAAACTCCAAAGAATATGCTCATGTATAAGTCAGTTAAGTCATCTGCCGCGACCGGTTGGGTCACGGCAGATGACTGCCCCTCCCTGAGCCTGGTTCTGCCGGAGGTTTCTTCCTGTTAAAAGGGTGTTTTTTCTTCCCACCATCGCCATGTGCTTGCTCATAGGGGGTCGTTTTGACTGTTGGGTTTTCTTGTGTTATTGTAGGGTCTTTACCCACAATACAATGTGCCTTGAGGGGACTGTTTGTTGTGATTTGGCGCTATATATATAAAATTGAATTGAATTAACTAAATGGGAGATCATAGATTTTTTTCAATATTAGCTAAAACATTTGGATGGTATGCAGCTTGCACTGTAGTCACAGGTGCAATAAAAAAACAAAAGTAGCATTATCGTGTTGGCAAATTTTTTGGCACACTTTTAATTTCAACGTAGGATGAAATATCTGGTCAGGAGAATGTGATCTTGACCTAAAACTTGAAATACACATTCTGGAGACAAATGAGACTTGCAGTAACTTGTAAAGTGTTTGTCTGTGTGTGTGTGTGTGTGTGTGTGTGTGTGTGTGTGTGTGTGTGTGTGTGTGTGTGGGTGTGTGTGGGTGGGGGTGGGGGGTCAGAGGTTAAAATATTGTGAAAATATTCATTCACCTCTGTAATGGCACCATTGCTGTTAGGATTGATTTACTCCATTCAGGATTATGAATTTGAGAAACTGCAGCTGTGTATTTTCAGTTAATGACATTCATGCTGGTGATGCATCGTAATGTGCCACCCACTAAGGCACTATAAAACTGTTCATTGCTCAGTATAACTCATAAACAAATAATAAGATAGAAAAAAAACCCCTCACTAATAGAACAATACAAATTTGTGAACACCTGTAGTTATTCAGCAAAAAAGGAGAATTCTGTAACAGGTAAATTCAATAGAAAATAAGTAATTCTTTTTTATATTTAATTCTGTTGATTTCTTCAGTTGTGAATGTAATGTGCACCTGCAACAGACTGAAGTGTGTTCTCTGTACACTCAAAATCAATTCTTTTAAAAATTGCATACTACCTTGTTATATCTGATTTTTGCGCTGTGAGCATCACACACAATCTCTGTGTCTGCTGCTGCATTAAATAAGCAGCAACAATATAATGATTGTTAAGTCTCATCTCTAAACTGACCAATGGGATCATCTCCCATGAATTATGTATGTCAGATCTTTGAAATTCCCTCTGAACGGCAGTGGTTTACAGACAGATTAAGTGAACTGCCTCCTTCAAATCCTTGCCAAGAGGGATTCCACTGTTTGAAGTGGTCAGGCTGTACAAGGATCTTGACCTTTTCTCGGCTGCCTCTAGCCGTCAGTCGGCTGTACTAACACAGCATTCACACGGTAAGTGCTGGTTGGAATGACAAGCTCCGAACTCTGCTCACTTCAAATACATTTTGTAAAGCAAAGTCATGCGTTTGCTCTTATTTTTTTCTTTCTTTTTTTCCCCTTGTAACTATCATGCCACAAAGTAATTACACGGTCCAGGAACATTGGGAACATTGTCTCTAAAAAGATGTCTGAAAAGCAGGAGGTCAGAGGAACAAACCTCCAGTGTGGATAAAGTAGGTTATAAAAGAAAACAGATCAACAGAGAAATTATTACCCAAAGTATGCACTGCTGTCGCTGAGGAGGTTGTCCACTAATTGGAATGCTGATGATTTGAGCCTCAGCTCATCTAGTCTGGATGTCAAACTGTCCTTGGGCAAGATACCTAAACCCAAAAAGCTCTCGGGGCAATAGCATTTTGAGTATGTGGGATAGTTAGAAAGTGCTTAAAAGCATAGAAGCGCTTTGAGCACTCAGTGTAGAAAAATGGTCTATAAGTACCAGTCCATTTACCAACCTGCAGTTACATGCACACATTTGTTTTCTGAGCTATGGGGAAGTGTTGGTTACTTTTTGGCCAACAGTCTATTTTCAAATGAATTGGTTTAGATCATTTGTGTCACATCAAAAGCAGCAAAACTACATCAGTATAGAAAGATGATTTGCAGTTTTCAGCTTAATGCATCCATGAACATTTTTATTTCTCCTGTCTCAAGTTGCACAGCATCACGGCTTCTTGTTTTTTTTAAATATTACTACAGATCTCTCCAGTTGACTTGATGATCGTGTTTATGGGGTATTGAGAGCAAATACTGGGACGCCCTACAGATTGTGTAGAATTTCTGCATTTCTGTCTCTAAAAGCTCTCTTGAAAGATTGCTGTTGATCATTTTTAGCCAATCTTGTCATAAAGTGGATCAATAATGCCTTATAGTGTTTAGGGAATTTGTATAAATGAGGGACAAAAAACTATGCAAAGGCAGAAACGTATGTATTCTACTTTGAATGTTATGCAAAATGTGAAATCTTAGTTCAGAAGATATCACAGATTACTCCATTTAAATTTTTATATTTGATGGCAATGTTTGTAGCTAATTAATTTTATACTGAGACAAGAACCATTTACTTTGATGTGAAGTTGAGGATTTCTGAGTTTTGTCCTTTATGTAAGTTTGGCTATCCTGATCATTTCAGTAATAATGCAACTTGGAGTATGTTTAACCACACTGTAGAATTAGTCCCTCTATGCTACTTATGTATATACAAAAACATAACTGAATGAATGAATATACAGTGGGAAAAATAAGTATTTGATACACTGCCGATTCGGAAGTTTCCCACCTGCAAAAAATGGAGAGGTTTGTAATTACATACACTTCAACTGTGAGAGGGAGAATCTAAAAAACCCCCATTAAATCTCATTATATTATTTTTAAATAATTAATTTGCATTTTAGGGCAGCACTGTGGCATGGTGGTTAGCATTGCTGCCTCACAGATAGAATAACATCTAGAAGGTCTGGGTTTGATTCCACCTTAGCCCGGCGTTTGCATGTTCTCCCTGTGTCTGCGTGGGTTTCGTCCCACAGTCCAAAGACATGCAGTTACAGGGGTTAGGTTAATTGGTCACTCTAAATTGCCCGCACGACCCTTAACAAGGTAAGCGAAAGAGAATGGATGGATGGACGAATTTGCATTTTATTGCATGAAATAAGTATTTGATCACCTACCAACCAGCAAGAATTCTGGCTCTCACAGACCTGTTAGTTTTTTCTTTCTTTTCTGTACTAGTTACCCGTATTAATTGCACCTGTTTGAACTTGTTACCTATATAAAAGACAGCTGTCCACACGCTCAGTCAATCACACTCCAACCTCTCCACTATGCCCAAGACCAAAGAGGTGTCTAAGGACACCAGGGAAAAAAATTGTAGACCTGCACGAGGCTGGGATGGGCTGCAGGACAATAGGCAAGCAGCTTGGTGAGAAGGCAACAACTGTTGGCACAATTATTAGAAAATGGAAGAAACACAAACTTTGGTCTGTGTCTCCATGCAAGATCTCACCTCATGGGGTAAGGATGATTCTGAGAAAGATCAGGAATCAGCCCAGAATTACAAGGGGGGACCTGGTCAATGACCTGAAGAGAGCCGGGACCACAGTCTCAAAGATGACCGTTAGTAACACACTATAGCATCATGGATTAAGATCCCGCTCACGCCAGCAAATGTCCAGGCCCGTTTAAAGTTTGCCAATGACCATCTGGATGATCCAGAGGAGGCATGAGAGAAGGTCATGTGGTCAGATGAGACCAAATTCAAGCTTTTGCGGTATCAACTCCAATTGCTATGTTTGGAGGGAGAACGAGGATGAGCATAACCCCAAGAACACCATCCCAACCATGAAGCGTGGGGTGGAAACTTTACACTTTGGGGGTGCTTTTCTGCAAAGAGGACAGGACGACTGCACTGTATTGAAGGGAGGATGGATGGGGTCATGTATCTCAAGATTTTGGCCAACAATCTCCTTCCCTCAGTGAGGGCATTGTGGCTGGGTCTTCCAGCATGACAATGACGAACACACAGCCAGGGCAACTAAGGAGTGGCTCCATAAGAAGCATTTCGAGGTCTCAGAGGGGCCTAGCCAGTCTGCAGACCTGAACCCAATAGAAAATCTTTGGAGGGAGCTAAAACTCAATGTTGCCCAGTGACAGCCCCGAAACCTGAAAGTTCTGGAGAAGCTCTGTATGGAGGAGTGGGCCAAAATCCCTGCTGCAGTGTGTGCAAACGTGGTCAAGAACTACAGAAAACGTCTGACCTCTGTAATTGCAAACAAAGATTTCTGTACCACATATAAAGTTATTTTTTCTAGTGTATCAAATACTTATTTCATGCAAAAAAATGAAAAACAAATGCAAATGAATTAATTAAAAATCATACAATATGATTTTCTGGATCTTTTTTTAGATTCTGTCTCTCACAGTTGATGTGTACCTGCGATAAAAAATTACAGACTTCTCCATTCTTTGTAGGTGGGGAAAAATCAGCAGTGTATCATATACTTATTTTCCCTACTGTAACTAATTTAGTTCAGTAACTAAATAACCTCTAGTGGCAGAGGGCGGTATTGCATTTTACTGTCTTTTGGACTCTCAGACCTATCACCTGATCATGGTCACCTGTGATGTTCTGGATGGTCTTAAAAAACCACTCCAGGTTCAGATAAAAATGTGGTAACTATATTTTCCTTTAACCCATGCACCCATCATAACTGCCTAAACAACACTTTTTATTCCAGTCATGTTATTTTTACTACAACAGGGCAAGTAGAGGAATAATCCTAAATCTAAGCGGACTTTGCTTGGCTTGCTTTCTGGGATGATCATGCTGCCCGCAGTGATGCTTGGTCTGGCTACTGGTGGGAAGGGAGGGGAAAGAACATCTGAAAGTCTTCTTGTCTTAATCCAATACCTGTACTTCATTTTCCAACATTAATTAATGTATTTCTGTCATCGGTGATGATAAATAATATGTGCTTCAGCAAAATGTGGCAAAAACAAAAAAAAGTAGCACTTTAAGCAGAAAATATAAAACTGTAAGCATCTGCATGCACCCCCATCACCAAGGTGAACAATAAGCTGCATAATCTGTTTGAACATGGAGGTGTTTCTGTTTCTTGTCCTGCTGAACATTTTCTTTTTTCTTATTTTTTTCCCTTTCTAATAGTGACAGGAACAGCCTAGCACAAAAAGTAAGGAAATGTGTGTTTGCTTGATTATTTCTTTGTTGTAACAATGCTTCTTGGCAATACATTTTATACTGCTGGAAAGCCTGTTTATTTCCCCTTAATTGGAGCCACATTTGTAAGGAAAATGCATTTGTGGGTTGAGCAGCAGGGTTGAGTTTGTGGGTTACACCCATGAAAAACTTGCCAAGTATTTTCTGAAAATGCCAAACAACTTATTCTGCTATTGACTCTTGTTTGGTGTTGTTTATCCTCTTGTTTCGAGCTTCTGGTACCCCACATGCTGACAATCAGGCTTTTTAATCATTTGAAGGTAATCCCAATGCAGAAATATATCAAGATGAGATTCTGCAACCATTGGCAATCCCATATCTCCACAGTCTGGGACTGAACTCTATCCCCCTCACCCCACAGAATCAGAAACTACCTCCAGAATTGCAGTGGAGTGGATGGGATGGTCTGCCTACAGTCCTGACCTCAACCCGATTGAACGCATGGGTGTAACCCACTTACTCAACTCTGCTGCTCAACCAACAAATGCATTTTCCTTACAGATATGGCGCCATTTAAGCAGACACAACCAGGATTTGTTGCCAAGAAGCATTTTACAACAAAGAAATAATAAACCAAAGACAAATTTCCTCACTCTTTGTGCTTTCTAAGAAAATCTAACCCAAAATTATCATTTGAATATGGCATACCATATAGACTGTATGAAGGTCAAATTCAACCTGAAGCTGATCTGCAGTACTTCCTTAAACCTCATTAGTGTCGATGACCTGTACTGATTATGGTTGTAAAGAATGACCTAAGAGCTGAGAGTGCCGTACTTATACACATGTTCAGAAATCATCTCTGTGCTTTTAACGCAGAGACATAATCAAACGTGCTCATAGATGTCGGTGGAAACATGTAATCAGACGGGACTGCCTGCGCTCAGATATGGGCAAAACACGAACGCCATCACTCTTTCTGTGCCTCACACAAAAGCACACTCTCCCACACGCATATTGTATGGGCCAGTGCACAAAGATTTGTCATTTTATCAGCAGGAACCCCACCAAGAAAATAGAAGAAAATGATTGTATGCTGTTCACTAAGCGTGCACTCAGATACACACAGTCCTTCTGAATGTCAAAGGGAAATTAATATCTCTCGATTGGCTGCGGTGATCGCAAGCTGTGCAGCGAGCGTCATGGCACACAGATGTTAAATATATAACTTGAAAAAATGTGCCATGTTGTATGAGATTACTGTATGTTGCATCATGTTCCTGAGTGAAACAAGGCATTAATAAATGCATGTTTAATACTGGAGCTGATAAAAAATGCAACAGCAATACTATTACTACTAATATCACCACAGGGAGAGCTGATATGAAAAAAAAAATGATACATTGACTGACTGATTCTTGGATTAATATTTGATTCTTCGGCAACCATTTTCAATCTAGTATACAAGTCTCATTATGTAAGAACCAAGTCTACAAACCAGTTCTCAGCTAGTGAATCAAAGAACATATCCAAGATAATTTGCCATTGTGTTTTGATATCTGCATTACAGTGGGTTTAATTTTCCCATGATAATCTTTGTCGCTGTCATGGTGGCCATCTGTGTGACCTAACTTAATATGCATACAATTCTTACTGAATCAAATGGAAATATGCAGCTGTTAGCCTCAGCAAATTGAACATGACATTTTTCCCTTCCATTGCAGTACTAGTGAACATTGGCCTGAGGCTAGCTTTGCACAGTGAACTGTGGAGTGTCAATGTGTGACAACTTTAATCTAGGATTGGCTGCTCTGACTTTTTGACATGGATGGCAGCGGGCTTAAATCTCGTCCCCTTTCAGTGCCATGGGCCAAATATGTTGCTGGCTACTGACAAAGCAGCAAATATTAGAAGTACATGTTACTGGATAGAACTTAAAAGACAAATTTCAACAATTTAATCATATCTGTTTGTATTTGTCACAGTATAACATGTATTTCTAGACTTGTCCAGGTCTAGACCGACCAGGTTGTTGCTAAGATTTTCCTGCTTATCCTAGTTAGCCGTGCGGGACTATTATTATGCGCTTAAAACACCAGTACTGTGGTGGAATCTGTAATATCTGACAATGTTTTAGGTCACCCGGGAATATATCAGACTCACGGAATTTTTTGTTCATAAAGGAATCATGATCAGGTGATTTGCCCTGTGGTAGAAATATCTTTCTCCAAGTGTGGCCCATATTCAATTTGAAGTTTTTTGATGCAGTGCTGATTTAAAGCTCAAGTCTCCATGTCCAAACTGTGCTTTGATAACCCCTGAAATGGCACAGTGGGAATTTTTGTGCATGTTATCTGTCAGTACCTTGAAGTAACTGTTGTGTTATCTCATGAAGTTTTTTTTCCTCCATTCCTCCTCATCCATAGAAACATTTGGCTCAGTCCAATTATAATACATTGACAGGTTAAGGGAACACTCTTAGATGGTACTGGAAGGACACTTATGAACAATAAATGCATAACACATTACAAAAATAACGAACACCTAAAGACAAAAGTGAGAATACAACCATAGAGAAACCAACCAGGAAATGACTGCAATAATCCAAAACTCAAGATTAACTCAAAACACCATAAATACAGAAATTCAAAAATAAATACAAAAACTCATGTCCATCTAGGTGCATTATAACCCATATATTCCTTCCAGTTCACAGCCATCGCTTCAGCCACAATCTTGCCTAGAAATAATAGCTTCGCCGCATGTCTATCATCACAGCAGCAGGGTGTCAGAATCAGCCACAGCAGCACCGGACTATGTTAACATGCTCCGAATATACTCCAAATAACTATGTATCTCCTCTATTAGCCTGATAGAGCCAAGGGGTGGGTAGTAGGTCAGTACAAATATTTGTGCTAATGCAGATTAGAACAAGAGCCCATTTCAGCACACAGTGGTCTAATACAATACTCAGTGTCCCAGTACAACACATTTTCACTCCCAACTTGTCACATAGTAATGCCTGGTCAGGACCTGGATTCACATTTTGACATGCATCATTTTTCTCTGCACGCTGCACTCTAGCTCTAGCTAATTGGTCGATGAGAAAATTCAAGACCTACAAAAATCTGCATTAAAGGTACTGACCCTTGCCAAATAATGAGACTAAGGAAAATCAGTGGTTGCCTGGTGATTGCATTGAAATTTTCCACATTCGGTAGATGATTGCAAGGAGTCGCAGCAACCAGCTGCTCACCCAGCCCGCGATTGCACGTGCGCTGCTTTTCTTCAAGCAGTCACGGTCCAACTCGGACTGAGTGCAGTAACTCTCAGCCAGACTGACGAAGGTCTGCAAACAATTGCCATCTAATTTAGAAAGCAGACAGATTGCCATCACGTTGCAATCAAATCAGTCAGTCTGCAGATTTGCAATAGGCGGCAACAGATTTGTGATTTTTGCTGGTTTCTTGCAGTTAGTCAGCATCTTATCACAAACAGATTGCATTAGATTGTTTCATCACTGTGTTAGTGCAATAAAGTTGCTTTGAGGAATGCAACTGACTGCAGGTGGTCACTGACCTGGTCCCTGTCAAGTTTATTGCACACTGTCACAGTAATTTTGGTCACACCGTGCTTACCAACCACTGTTTTCCCTTGTGTGACTGTAGCATTAGGAAGCACACGGGGTGCGCATTAATCACAGGACTTTACCCAGAAGAAACAAGTTCATGTTCTGTGCAGGTTTTCTTTTTTTTCTCAGCTTGCTTTATTGACTTCTTGTTTTCTGTAAGCGCTTGGTTCAGTTCAGGAAAAGGACACGGTTTGGATTAAAAATGCATCCTGTCACAACATTAATGACATAACCGCAACCTCAACAAGCTTTATCACCATTTTACCACGGCAACAGTGATGACACCAGCAAAGGACATTTCCCTGTGACTTCAGACACTGGCAGACTCTGTCTCAGACACTGAGGGGGTTTTCCTTCAAGTCTCTGGGACTGAGAGTGCATTTATCGCCAGTGTGTGATGAGCCAGCAGTGAGACTGCCCTCCTCAGTAATGCTGAAGCTAACATTAAACCGGCCATTGTCAGACATTTTAATTTTCCTTTTAAAATGTTACTCTTAAAAAGCCTTTTCAAATATTTAATCATTTCGGAGCTCACCAACTGGATATTTAAGCAATTTTCCCTCAGTCCCCAAGAGAAGGTGTGTTGATAAAATAGAGCAGATTAAAGCTCATTTATATTTTTCATTCCAATAGAGCCTTTAAGTTGATTTCTATGTTATTTTGTAATTATTAGAAAAACAACATATTTTGGGTGTATAAGATAACAGTCAAGAGAAATTTATCAAACAGTATTTCATCACTGTCAGTGAGCACTCCAGTCATTATTATATGCTATCCTATAATCATATTAGATTTTCCAGCAGCTGCTGCAGACTGTGAAGCCTGAGAATATCAGGTCAATAAAGCAGTGATTTATGCCTGTGCAGTGGTGGGTTCCCTGGTCTAGATTCATGCAGATTATTCTAGCATTCCCAGTATATCTCATATATTGCATTGGAAATAGGAAAGATGTGCACGCACAGGCTTTGCTGAATGCTAACACAGCAGAGAGACTGACCAAGAAATGAGCCTTCTAACTTTCCCGTGGTGCCTCTCAACTGTTTAGTGTTAACCTGTGTTTGACTTCTCTCTGCTGGTCGCTCAGGTTGGTTAGACTGCTGGTCTCTTCATCTGTCCGGCGGGCAAATGGAAGGCAATAGTGCTTTTGTGTTTGTGTCTAAATAGCGCACGCTCCTTTTTAATGGAAAAGGCAAATTAAGTGATAGATTTAAACATTTGGAGGAAATGCATTAAGTGCAGCTGAAGCTAGCAATTACATATCACTCCCACCATCTCTGATGTGCCATTATCATAATGTGTGTTTCAGTTATGAGAGTTTATCTCCTACTGTTGTCATACTGTGCTGCAGGACTGTCAGTGGTAGCTAAATGTACCTCACTAAAAGCTTCAATGTGAGACTTTTGTTTGAAGGCAGGGTATCATTAGTCCTTTACTCCTTGGTAAGTGTGATGCTGCAACACTTGTCACACTTCTTGATGAGTTATCACACATCTAAAAGGGCTTACAGGCACATTATATAAATCCTTCACAGGTACAGGAGACGCACACAGCCCAATCTGCATATTTATTCCGTGATCACCTGAAGACGCCGTGATGCATATGTCATGGTGACACCCGAACAGCTGTTTTAGGCACAAATGGGCGACGCGATTACGATAAAATGATCAAAACACTTTTTTTTCTTTTTTTTTTACTTTTCACAGATCTAAGTCTACTATCTAACAAAGTCAGGGCTGAGAAGAACAAGGAACCAAAAACATTAAATATCTTCTGAGCTTCTGAAAGTTAGTATTGTTGTGATAATATTAATAATGTTCTTTTATTATTTGATATTGTTCATTTTTCTGGGTTTTCACGGTGGCCTCTGACACCCCTCCATCTCAAAATATTTGTGCGAAACAGCAAAGAAAAACTTTTTGGGCAACACGTAATGCCGCAGAGCTTTTAACGGCCTCTGTCCACCGCAATGTCGGGAGCGCTTTACTTAAGCTCCTCTGGCGGTGTCGTAGGTGGCTGTGGCACATGGTTGTTGTTGGCCATTAATTAGTGTAAAGCTCCTCCACCTCCCTGCACTGTTTTCCAGCATGTCAGACTTGTTTATTTTGCACAACAGGAACAATTAAGCAGCTGACAAGGCAGCCACTGTTTGAAGCCCTCCCTGCTACTTCCAGTGACTTACAACGCAACATAGCAGGCACCTTGCAGCACCCTGCTGCTGCCTTGTAACCTTCAGTGGATGTCTTGAAATGCATTTTGCAGTATGCAAGTAGTAGTAGTATTATCATAACCAGATGCCCACCCTACCATCCACCTTTGCACATCTCTGAAAAATGAGCTTCAGTCTTGAATATTAAAGACGGTGCGGTTCATTTATTTAGGGCTGCGTTCAGGCCACCAAGGGATGCTGATTTGAATCTCGTTTGTTAAGCTGTCTATCCTTATCTGTCAGCATCAGAGGATGCAATTTCTCTCTTCCCACCTCATCCTCCTTGTCTTCTAAATGGCAGGGATATTTAGAGGTGCTTGACAACTGAGGCATGCAAATTAGCAGTTGATGTTTCCTGTGTTCTTTTAGTTTCCTTCACTTCTCACCCCCACACCCCTGAGTCGGCCCTTTTAGCCTAACTGAGGAGCTGAGCAGATATAGTTGTGATTCTATTTTCATCACCATGTAGGAGGGAAGTATGTGGGATGGGGGGGCTGCAAACACTTTCTCAAAACTGCAATCAGGACAGTGGCAAAACGGCAGCCTCTTTGCATTGTGTTTAATAGAGGAGCAACAGTAGCGGTCTGCACTTATTCACGTATTTTACATTTGTTTAGCCCTGCACACTGATGTGATGTATTATACACAGCAGTCATTTAGTACATTATCAGCAGCGCTCATTTAGAATTAACCATAAATTCAATAATTATAAAAATAATTTCCTAGAAACTCCCAACCCCATTAGGAAGTTGTAGCCTCTTATTAAACTGTTTATAATAGCTGTCATATTTATTAGCTGCAATGCTGCTGCAGTGTGATCCTTCATTAAATTAAATTAAAGCTAATCAAAAGCATCATTGGCCAGCAGAGACTGGTGATGATGGTCTCAGATTGCACAATATCAGGCTGAAAAGGGCCCGGTCGCACATGTGTCGGCCATCAGGTTTGACAGTTTATTGTTCATCTGGTCCACAGTGGAATAAAAGCATTTCTGCATCCTGTATCCTTGCTGACACTCAGGTGATGTGTACAGTGCCAACAGGAACACAAATATTCTGTATAATGGTATAAATAACTGAGTACTGTTTAAATAGTGTAGGTAGTGCTGGACATATATCAAAAAATTTTGCGCACATGGTTTCAGGCATTCTGCTGTGGGAATCTATCGGTGAACTTTGATCAGATATTTCAAATTCCCCAGAGGCTTTTAATCGTGGAGTATCCACACCGAGTCCATTTGAGTTCACCAGCGTACAGTAACAACTTTAGAAAGAGGCTACACAGCGCTACTCTGCAGAAAGCGGCATGAAGTATTTATTGTTCTGTCCTTAACTGTGTCAGCACAGAAGGAGTTTTGGCCCTGTTCTTTTGAATCTTACATCTCACATGTATCTGATTTAAAAAGCAAAAAAAAAAAAAGGCTTCACTCCAAAGTTCCAGCAGAATATAGTTGAGGCTTCAAGCTCCCCACAGATATATCACATATAGAGATTTGAGAGTGGCTACAGGTGGATTCTGTAGGGATGGAGGGGTCAAAAACAGGAGACAGAAATTCAGTGCATGTCAGTTTTGCAGCTTCAGTAAACCACCATATAAGAGGGTGTGTGGGGCATATGATGTGAAAAGAGTGGGTGTGTATTAAGCTCGAGTTGAACTAGCTGAACTACCTCACAGGCTTCACTTCATTTTTCGACTCCATTTTCCACTTTTGCACAAGTACCACATTTGGCTCGGAGCACTTCCAAAATGCAGGTGACCTATAGTCAACACTCAGCCTTAATGCTCCTCGTGCAAACACACAGATGGAGCGATCGCCGCTCGCTGCTGCTCATGATATGCTTTCTACTGTATATAGGCCCAGTGTCAGTGGTGCTCTTATGAAGGAGGTGGTGCAGATGTCTTGTAATATCTTCTGCTGTCTTGAATGCTTTTTTCACTCAGTCTCGGTGAAGTGCATTATTAAACTTTTAAAGTCCAGCCGGATAAAGTTAACCAAGTTTTTGGGCAGAAGGCTGGCTCTTTGGACTAAGTACTGTTGTCCCTTACTGGCACTTACCATTAATACAGAGCATGCTGTGCACTGTCCATAAAGTTCTTCTCAAGAGCATAAAATCATCATTTGTCTTGGTGGATAGATTATTATTAGCGCAGCACTCTGCCGGGATCTGTTCGCCTTCTCACAATCTGATGACTTTAGTGCCTTGACAATAATGTTTGGGTGAGTAAACAGGTTGACAGCCATGTGCGATGATAGACTACTGCAATTAATAAGACTAGTACTGAAGGTGAAAATGCCTGTAAACTGGTCAGCACAGGCCTGCACCTCATCAGGCCCTTGTCCTTGGTCAGGCCCAGTTGGCTTCATTACTGTCCTTGTCAAACCTGGCAAAGAAACTGCTGAGTTCCTCAGCCAGCCTGGCATTGTTGCTGGTGGATTCAGGCTGCACATTTCTGGATGCCTTCCTACATCTGCTGTGGATGGAAGCTGAAATTGATTATGTACTCAATCTGAGGTTTATGGTTATTCTTGATAGCCCTGACGTGCTTTTTTTTAAGCTGGCTTTAGCTGTGCTGTCAGTCAAAGCTGACTTAAACACACAATGCGCAGTGGAGATAAGTAGTATATACACGATATGGACAAAATATGGACCAGATGCTACACCTTTTCATCTACAGGACCTGCTCAGCCGTGGAAAGCCATGCCCTGAAGCTCCTGGCACACAGTTTTTGCGCTGACGTTAATGCCAGAGTAGGTTTGGAGCTCTGCAGTTACTGAGCCAGCAGATTGTTGGTGACTTTTACGCATCATGTGCCTCAACGCTCAACAACCCCGCTCTGTAACTTTACTTGGTGGCTGAGTTGCTGTGGCAGTGGAACTGAAAACACCTGAATCCAAAGATTAAGAGTTGTAAGGCCAATACTTTGTCTTTTGATGAAAATCACCCACTGGTTTATGATCATATGCATTTGTTAAAACAATTAAATGACAAGATAGTTTTATGAACTGCATCAAACTTGCTTGGGGGTGTTGCTTGTCCACTGTATAGTGGTGACACCAAAGCCTGTTTGTTAGAAACAAAATCCCTTCAGGCTGGGGGACCGTGGCTGCAATTAAACCTGTGAATCTGTTTTCAGAGGCCCCACCTTCTTCTAACCAAGTGCTTTTCACACGTTTAACAATCATGTATTCACCATAAGTGGATATTGGAATGCAAGATATGACATTTCAAACTCACTATCAACATTTTTTCCCATTTGCCAGATGTGTTAAAACATTTCCTCATTATGTTGATGAAAGCCTAATTTGAATACAATTATGCTTCCTTAAAAATGTAATTAGCGTTGCAGTAGATTGTGATTTCTAGGAAAACGGTTTGATCAAAGTAATTTGATGTTAGTTCACAGTTAGACTAATGTGTGCTGCTGCAGAACCTTCCACACTCCTACCTGAAAGTGTTTTATTCTGTTACAAAAAAACCCCACGACTTTCACAGGTATTTGGAAAGATTTCCTAATTTCTTGACATTTTTTCTATGCTTTGCCTCCCTGCTATTATCTGTCCACGGTTCCATGTAGCTTACAGCACGTGCTTTTGTCTATCATAAAAATATTGCGGGGATGAACATAACTAGCAGCCACCGCCGACGAGCTGCCAAGTGTTGGTTTTGTGGTGATCATTTAGTAATAAACCAAAGCTGCTCAAGGTCCACCGTCAGCCACGACAATAGACGCCACCCCACAGCAAAGCCGGGGACGTTATTACTGTCGCTTTTCAAATCAAGTAGCTAGAAAGAATCCATTTTTCATTCTTCAGGCAGATATATTGTTTGTGAAACAAGGAAGTGCAGCAATCTACTGGCTACTGATGACCAATGACGGCTGTGGCCAATTCTTCACACTTTCTCACTTCCGCTTATTCCCATGGACACATATTAATTGGGCTTGGTCCACCACCTGCTGAATGTTGCCTCATTAAATATTGCATTATAATAAAACACTTGCTCAAAAGAGTAGAATTGCACAGCACCTCTCTGATATTCCAGCATCCAGAGAACTTAAATCGTTATGTGTAAAAGTGGGTAGTTATGTGTTAAAGTCTGCACAACTTGTGAGCCATCAGTTGCATATATATCTAGCATATCATAACATTTTTTAATTTAAGTTTCTCATGTAACAAATACTTATCTCACGGTTTCCTCTGAGCCAAGCACTGTTCCCGGTCTGATTTCTCATTAACAGCAGTACGGCTTATTTATTTTACCCCACAGCTCACGTTTTCTATTAGCACATCTGAGCCTGACAATAAATGATATTTAATAAAGAGTATCTTGTTTTGTTTTTTTCCCCCTATCTGAATAACCTTAGCTGTCTTTTTTTTTTGTTTTTTTTTTTACCTCTGTGTGATAACACCAGTGGTAATTTCTGTGTCTGTGTCTTTGTTTTGTCCAGTGGTGAGTCAGAACCTGGTGACAGACAATGTGTCCGTGGTGGAGGGAGAGATGGCGATCATCAGCTGTCGGGTGAAGAACAATGATGACTCCGTTATCCAGCTGCTTAACCCCAACAGACAGACAATCTACTTCAGAGACATGAGGCGTAAGTGTTACACAACCTTGAGTCACTTCACTGCTATTCTTTATTAATTAGGCTGTATTTTTGTGTATTTGAGTGTGTGGTCTTAAGAAAGGAGTCTTTCTTTTTTTGTGACTACAGGGAAATCAGTTACCGAAGCAGCCAGTGTTTATTTCAGTGTTAAATTTCAGCTTTTCTACATTACAGTGCAGCTTGCCAAAGAGAGTCGTCCATGGAGATGATGCGATACCGGCATGAATTTAACAGGCTGACTGGACTTTATTGTTGCTTTTGGTTCTGAAGTATTTCAGCACAGGGTCATTGTCTTTATAAAGCACGTCCTTCATACCACACGCCGGATTTGATCACCCGCGCAAAGGCTAACGAGCTAGCTGAAACAGAAGAGCAAAACAGACAATTTCAAGAGGGGGTGGTAGACTCGGTGTGTCTTTGCTGAGTAAAAGGAGAGGCCTGTCTGTTTGCTGCGAGACAATCTCATGGACTTTGCGTTGCCATTTTGGAGTGACACAGCGGCAGAGATATGGAGCTACGGACAGCGGAGTCTTCTGAAAGTTGCCGGACTGATAAGAGGCATGCAGCTACATAAAAACATCTGCAAACCTCAAAGTGATGGTGGTACGGTATAAAGACAGGTTTCAAGGGAAAGTTTACCAAAAGAAAGCAATATTTTACAGTGCGTTTGTGCATGAGTTTTCATGGGAGACGGCTGGATTGGTTGTATGACACATGGAAACTACATGATCATAGAGTAAGAGGTAAGTGGTACTGTGTAGATTTTAATTATTATTTATTGAGGCCTTTATCTCGGCCCGTGCAACAATATTATCCAGGGTATTTTTCTTTTCTGTATGAAATTAAAGCACGCCAATAAATCACACATGTGTAGCCCTTAAAGTGATCCCCCTTCTGCAGTGTGTGCCTGAGTGAACTTGAGTTCAACCTCCCCCCCACCCTGTCGGGTCCTCTTTGAGAGGAAACATCTAAAAAGAAAAGTGCTTCCTGTGGCCGGCCTACACAAAGTTCAGGAACAATTCTTCTTCTGCTGTAGGATGTTTCATGCGACCGGCTCTCTGGATTGTGGTCTCTGACTGTGTCAGGACTGATCAACTACTCCAAAAACTCAATTTTTTAAAAACTTTCAGTATTAGATTTACTAACATGTTTCGGGTCATCGGTGTCCGGTCACTGCTGCGTTACTCAACTTCACCCTTCACCTGAGTAAACAATACTTGGAGTTTCTCAAAGAGCTGGTGTTTCTCAACCGTTAGAAAAGGTTGGCTGGAGTCACGTACGTTAACCCAAGCTCCTGTCGCGTCCCAGTCACGTCCAACAATTGACGAACACCAGCTTTAACTGATGAAAGCCCGTTTGTGTTCTGGAGGCACCTTACTCTTTCTTCACCCTGACATCATCCTGAAATATACCTGGGTAAACCTTCCCATTAAGGTGAGCGGGTAGATATTCCCTTAGATGAATTTAAACTGGATTTAACCGTCACATTTTCCGCAGAAAAACACAGGCTCGAGACTGCAATCGACTGCTGACAATTGGCTACACGCATTTGCAGTCTACTCTATGGGTGTTTGAATTATGTATCCAGTTGTAATATACACATAATTGAGGGTTAATATTAAAATAGATTGTTTGTTCATTATTATAACTTGATTATGTTTATGAGCGGATTCATTTGCAGAGGGGTCCCCCCCCTCTGGAGTACATGTTCCTGCCTCTAGCAGCATCAGTCAAACCGATTTCACTTTCAGCACTCGTGATCCTGCGTGGAAGCCAAAATCACCATTTTTTTCAGAGTGGTATACGTTAACTAAATAAAAGAGAAGCTAACCAGGTTCAGCGCGTCGGGAGACTAAGATAAATCCTAGGAGTACTGTGTGCCAACCCACCTGAGCATTGACATCAATTCCCTACAAAGATGAGGAGTGCAACTTGTTCTTTCATCTTGTGGAATTGCAGCTATGCACCTGGCTGCTGCCTGCATCACACATTACAGAGCCGGGTCATTTTCGCTCATTTATTTACTCTCAAACGGGAAAGTTTGCAGCTGCTTTCGGAGAATGAACAGCGTCCCCTTCCTCCCTGCAGAGATTTACAGATGTGGGTAAAAACAGGGTGATGCACTGCAAACGACACTCCGCAGGAAAGCAGAAGAAGTCTGCCATCAGTGCAGATGGGTTTTTGTTTGATATGCAGGAATCAACTGCATACTGTATGCTTATTTAGCCTAATATTTCTTTTAAATTAGAGCATTTCCTTCTGTTGAAACTTGAGCTTATATTGTATTAAATATTGAAATAGCAGTAAGGGGACGTGGGCATTAGAAGCCAGTTTAGGTGTAATTTGCTGTCTGATTTTCTATGAATAATGCCTAGACATGTAAAGTTTTCCAGCTTCTCCCTTTGCACTCACCAGCTGTACATTTGAACTGAGCTTTAACAGGTGCAGTGCAGCTTCAACAGCAAACATCTTCATCCTAGAACTAAAAGTAAAGTATGTCATTCCCTTATGAGCTGGCATTATGCTTTAATAAAAATGTAATTTACTTTTATTGTAATTGTCTTTCTAGAAAGTGTGGGTGGCTGCAGCCGCAACACTATCCGCTACAAGGGAGAACTCTTCAAACACTGCCGTGTCTTTATGTGATTGATATCAGATGTCTATGAAGCAATTTTATACGGTCAGATCGGTGTCAATAACGTATTAATTAGTTTGATTTATATTGGTTCATTTTGCACGCAGTGATGAATTTGCATGTGATGCACCAAATATGGTAAAAAAGGAGCCAGCACCGAGGTTGTGTGACACTAATTAATACTCTTTTTATGCATTTCCGGGAAGCCACATTAGGTTTGACCCACATGTCTGCACCCAGATTAATGCAGAATGAAGTTAATATAACCCACCGTGTTTAGCTCTCAGCATGTCTGCTTTAATAAAAGCAGCTCATACCCCTAAACATTTAATGACCTGTGTGTGTTTATTCTTATCCTCCCCAATTATCGTGTCACGGCTCTAATTAGCTGTGTTTAGCTGGACATATTCTGTTCTCTCTTCTGTTGTGCCAGTTTCTTTGTGTTTTATTTTTAAGCCCCTGTGCTCTTAAAATACATATTGCTCTTAGCAGTTTGCATAGTTTCCGAGCCGTGGCTTTGAAATGTACGTTGATCTACAAGTAAATCTGTTAGCACTTTACGTTTGAAAAGAAAAAGATAATGCGGACCATATCTGCAAAATTTTCATGCTTGTCTTCCATACAGTATCTGCCCCTAGCAGCCCCACCATGTTTACATTTTGTGCAATTATGTTGAGGTCGCTTAATAAACTCTGCAAATTAGATTTAACATTCATCATGTCGGTTAGTCTGCTCTAAAAGCAGGCTACACGCTCCACTTTCTACAGCTGTGACACCACAGACTCCGGATGGCAATAGATCAAATGGCTGCTACCACCTGAGGGAATTCGCCCCTCTTAAATCATTACAGTTGGTCCAGCTCGTACAGCTTAGCCATTCCATCTTAGACACTTGTTCAGGAGAACAAATGAGCACGCAGCCACTGGTGAGAGACAATGACGTCTGGTAATTATTATTAAATATGGTGTTGTCAAACTGTCACCGAGAAAAATGCCCGGTTAAGTCGGATAGCCTGTTAATTATGCAGATAAATATTACTGAGAATTTGCCTTAAATGTGAATTGAAAGGCGAAAAAAAGAGATCTCCAGAGAAATATAAAGAACAGTGTGTGCGTGAAGTAAAATGTCTCCCTCATTGAATAATTTTGTAGCCTCTGTACAAATGCAGTCCCCTGCTGAGAGCGATGATGGCAAAGAAATTAGCCGCAGAGGACAGATAGAACAGCAACAGCAGCAATTTTTATGAAATTAAGGTGATGTAGCTTACCACAAAACACTCAGATATTACACAGACTGATGTTTATACTGAAGAGACAAAGCAAAAGTCAATAAAAGTAGGAAAGATAAGATTATCGGATATCGTGTCGTATCAGTTTCGTATTAGTTACATATCAGCTACAGCACATTTAAACTCACTGAGCTGCGCATAAAAATCAAACATTAAAATCAAAAATGTAAATAAATAAGGGGTTAAAGTTGTTTAATCAGTAGCTGCTCTGAGTGGAGAGCGCATGGCCTTCTGAGTTTTTAAATGCAGATGAATCCGATGCTGAGGGAGGCAGATAGTGAGCAGTGAGACTACAACAGCCCAAACGAGGAACACTGATAAGAAACGCATCAATAAGAAAAACTGTAGGATAGTAAGAACTGAACTGTGGCCTCTAATTGCCTTCAAAAGTGGGCTGCTTTTAAGCATAAAACTCCTGGGCTGAAAATTAGCTTCACTTCCGCCCCGAGCAGTGCAGCTGGTTAAGTTTAAGGAAAGATTGTGACGTGCACGCCAACTTACTTCAACTTGATACAATTTTTTTTTTTTTTTAAAAGATGAATCTTTCCCAACCTTAAACTGTTTGAATAGAACAAACCTACAATCTCAGAAAGTCCCTTGATAGGAGGTAATTATTTATACCTTTGTGGTTTATGGAGACCAGACTTGGTGGCACACTTAGAAATGGGCTGGCCTTTCTTTTGTAAGATCACAGCAAGGTTCAAATCCAAGATCTTCGTACGCTGACGCCACCCTGCTAATTTCTGCACCACTGTTCTGATGATTTACAAAGACACATGACACCTATCAGAACATTTTTAATCAAATTTGGTTCATGTGGTTGGCTGAGCGCAGACCTGATATTAATAAAATAATGCAAATGTACGCATATGTGAGCTGTGACGTGAACTATAGTTTCTGGTGCCATCAGTGCTGACAGGGATGCGTGGCTCTGTCACACACGAATTCAGAAACAAACAGCATTCAGTGCGATCACAACAGCGCTTGATGTCTCACCGGAGGAATCAGAGCAACAAGTTAAAAGTGTCAGAGGACAAACGCGAACATTCCTTCACTGTAAATTACCTGAAACACACAGTCAGCGGCTTCAGCGGTGACGTGAAGTTATTTTGGCAACTATTCCTCTCGCCTCCTCTTGTGCTCTCAGGCTGACCCATACAACACTGGGTTTTTTTGTGTGTGTGTGTGTATCAGTGTGTGCATCTGGCCTCACTCCTACTCACTGGCACTGAACAGGGATGCATTCTCTAACATTCGAAGCAAACGCTGGGTGAGCGTCTGAGTGGAGAAAGCAACGCTCTGTGTCTTCCTCACCGTTCTTATTGCTGAATTGTTCTGCGGCAGCAGTTGCAGTTAATGTTCATGAATCAAATTCTCATTAAAAACGAGAGAAAAACGGATCATTTTGTGGTTGTTAATTTCCAAAAGGTTGGTGTATAAATAAGTGCTCCTACTGGAACAACAAAATAATGCATTAATAACAATTTATTTATTTTTTAAATATCTTTGTCTCTGTGGGTTTCAACAAAGTGTTGTTGCCATACTAGCAGGAGACAAGTGTGGTATCTAAAATGATCATAAAACAAAAATGATACAGTGAGTGGGAATCACATTAAAAAAAAAAAAAAGTCACTCAGGCCTAGAGACCAGTCAGTGACCACTTGGCAGCATCTGGTTACTGGTGAAAAATGTGTTGGCAGGTGGTTGCTGGGGGTTACTGTCTGTCGCTAGGTGAAATTGGTCTCAAAGAAGTATACCGTGCTGCACCAAAAACCTCCTTGTGATTATCTTGGTTATTAGCAGATTACCACAGCCGCCTGTATTTGGCAGAGGATACAGTGACAAATCGAGATGCGTTTGTCTGCAAACACACATTAACCGAAACTTGAAAAATTGCAACGCACACTGGAAACAAAGAACGCTTGCCTTCGAAATAACAGCTGCACCGCCGCAACCAGCGTGCTTCCTTCAGCTGTGTGCAGCTTTTATTTTGGTAACAAGCGGTCTTCGTTTCCGGTTTGTGTCACACTTTTCATAGTTTCAGTACCTCTTGGCAAGCAATTGGCAAGTGGTTGCAGACAAGTTGTCAAAACTACGGGCTACCAACTGGAACCTGCTAGCGACCACAGCAACTGCAAAGAGGTTTTTGGTACAGCACTGCGTACCTCTTTGCAACCAATTTCACCCAGCAACCTCCAGCAACCACTCGCCAACCAGTCAAAGGAGACACATATTTTCCAAGTGACAACTGGTTGCCAAGGGGTCACCATCAAGTCTCTACGTCCGTGTGTGGCCCCAAGAGTGGGTAAATATAACATTACAAAGATAGCAGCTAAATATATTTGGGTGGTTTGTTTTGTTGCCTCCGCCCAGTTGGATATGCCTGAAACGCCTCACCTAGAATGTGTTTCCCAAACATTTGTTATGTGTCGTTATGACAGCGCAGTTTAAAAATCATCTTGATTTACTGCCCAACTCTCTTTGGATCAGCTGGTTGTTTTCTGTGGCATGTGTTACCAACAGGGAAGTTGCAGAGTGCCCTCTGGTGGACAGACAGATGGCCAATATCGGTTGATATCCCGACCCCACCGATGTATAGGTCGGGCTCTGTTTACTTTGTTTCCATATGATGCAACAGTGCACACATAAAGTTTCCCAGAACTGTCACTGTTTCAGTTCAGAGCTGAAAACAAAAATGTTCATACATCATTCATTCTCCGCAAGTGTAGTGCAAATCTAGTGTCTGGTGGGCAGCTGCAGTTGCTTTCATGTTTTGACCTTTTTTTTTTCGGTTAAGACAACACAAACACAGTTTATATGCACTCATTATTTAGTGGTTTACACATTATGACTCACCAGAGGCTCCGAGCCCTCTGTGAGGTGGAGTGCCAGGCCCTCCTTCACATTTACTACCCCCATCCTCATTCATCGCCTTTCAAAATGCACCTTCTATATACTATACAAGGGCACGCTTGCAGAAAGCCCTAATGCGTATGCTAAACCGAACTTGGTATTTATCTGCTGTTGTGCCGAGCCGTGGTGCGCTGACTCCCACAAGCTGGCTGTCAAGGGCAAGGTGTTCGTCTTTGACGCAGGCTCCTTGATCTTCTGTGATCCCTCCCAGGCATCTTCGCTGCAGCTGCACTGCTTCATTATGACATAACCTCCACTAAGGCAGCTTCCAAACAACATTGCCCCCTTCAGAATATCACATCTGCCATCGCAGTCTGAATTCGCAATGGTGGATTATCTTTCTGAGTGTGAGATGGAAAGCAAGAGGGAGTAAAGAAACAGAAAAAGACGAGTGCTTTGAAACTGGCTCCAGTTACTTTCACAGAGGAGCCTGACTATTGGTCATCCTTCTGTTGTGCTTTATGTTCACCAAAAGCAGCTCTGATGCTCTCTGTAAGCATTTTGTACTCAGTTTAATCAATTTTATTCAAGTGGAATCGAGTGCCACGAGATGCAAGTACTGCACTGCCTTTCATTCTACATCCCTATCTCTGCAGCTTTTTATCAGATGATGAAAAACACTTAGTTTTCTGCATTTTGTGGGCTATTTCAACATGTTAGTGTTATAATTAGATAGTCCTAGGAGACTTTAACGGGGGTCCTCTTAACCCCCGATGATGATCACCTGAAGTCCATTCCCAATGCTGCTTTAAATTATAAAAGCCAGTCAGAAGATGTTTCAAGAGTAGTATAAGAATGCCGGGTATAGCACTCTAATCTGCATTCATTTCAGTGAGAAGTAAAACATATGACCCTTTACTGCAGCGTTTGCACTCATGGCGATATATCAGTGAAACAATGGCATTTTTATGTGAGTGCTGTTGTGCTCCATTCAAAGTCAGCAGTAGTAAACACACAGCTGGCAACTGCCTTATGTTTTATATAAAAAATATACATTTGGCAACAGCTAACATAACACCCGATTTGGGGGGTTTCAGCCCATTCAAAGGCTGTTATCAGCTGTTATCAGTCCCCTACATATTTCCAGAAGACAGCCTCCTCTACGTCTCATTGCAATCGCTGATGAACACACAATGTCACAAATTTATGTGGGAAAGCTCCAGCAGTCACGTAAAGCAGGTAAATGTTGGCGTAAGCTGCGCCTCCATGAGGTGGGGGTATTTTTCCGTCTTTGTGCTTAAACCTAACCGAATGGCATGTAAAACTGAAGGGAAGAAGAAGAAACAGCTAAAGTTGAAGCCCAAACATGGGTTTCAGAGTCACGTTAGACAGCTGACGCTCCTGCTCCCCTCGTCTCCCAGTGCAGAATTGTGTTGCCGTTTTAACCTTGAAGCACATTGTCCTTTACTTTGGTTCAGCAGGGCAGAATGACTGATGCTGAATGAGGTAATAACTATCTAGGAGCCAGAGGAGCCCACTTATGGGTGATATCTGGGGATGATAACAACTGATAACTGCCATTCAGTTGGCTGATAAGATTTTAAATGGGTGAACACCGTGCCAGTGAAACTCAGATATCCTTTTTTGCATTATCTTATGATAACTTCACTATTATTAGAAAAAAAATGCACATTCTGTGAATTAGCTTTTAAAATTACACATTGATGTATTTTTTTATTTTATTTTATTTTTTTAGGAATTATTCCCCAATTAACATTGATAGATTGATAATTAGGAGGTCTGCTGGGACCATTCGTGAAAATCTGTAGGCTAACCCTGTAATATATGCCAAAGTTCTCCCTTTATGTTAACCAAGTCCACCATTTCTTTGACTAATTAAAGAGACACCTCATCAGTACCATGAAACTTACTGTCACAGCTGCACAGGTGTGCACGTTGGGCTGCCAGGCCCTCCTTTTACTCTTTCAAAATGCTTATGTTCATGAAACTACAGGCACACGCTTCCATTGCCACTCAGTAAAGCAAAGACGGTACGTTCTACTTCAAATATGCACCTACCCGGCTACTTTTTATAAAAGTGCTAAGAAGAGCACTCGCACACGTAACCTTGTTCTCCAGTGGAGGATCGGTAGCGGTGCAGCTTCTTGAGCAGTGGATGATATTTCCACAGGAGGCTAGCAAGGTTCAGGGTAGAAGGCTTTTGTGACAGCAGCATAACAAGCCAGGTGAATAAACTCAGAGCACTCCTGTGCAGCAAAATTATATTGCAAAGCTGAAGTGTAGGGTGTTTGCTAATATTTGAAGGGGGGAGCTTATATAAACATTAAAGTAGTACACCAGCATGTGTCGTCAAGCATGAGCATAGCTAGGGCCATCATTCACATTGACTGTGAAGCTGAAATCTGGAGCTAAGAAAATGGTGAAGTCCATCAGGGAATGGGATTATCAGTGTACCCTAGTGCTTAATGAAAAGTCAAGCACTGTGCTACATTGATGCATTCAGTGTTGACTGTTTTCAGTGTATAATTTCCAGCACCAATTCTACTAAATAAACAATATACTTCAACTCAAACTACTTATATGCAGTCCATGAGTGAAACGGGAGCAGGACGAATCAAGCCTGTTATGTATAACCACCCTTTTCTTGCCGTCGACGTAACATAAATACAGATCGTCACCTTTGAATTATTTTAAGGCGGAAGGTGGGAAACCCATCCAGGAAAATGCAGCTGAACAGTGAGTCCTGTTAAAAAGCTCTCCTCAGATTTTTGCATACCGGGAGAATCAAGTCAGTCCTTATATAAAAAAGGTGGACTTATAAAATGGGAGGAAATGAATTAATGGAATGGATCTTAAATATAGACCTTTCATTACTGATATTTAGTTCAGGCAGTATGATGATCTGAATTTACATGTTCATGGGTTCTCTCCAGATACTCCGGCTTCCTCCCGCAGTCCCAGGACATGCATGTGGTTAAGTTAACTGCTGAATCTAAATTGGCCATAGGCGTAGATTTGAGTGAGAGTGATTGTCGGTGTCTCTGTTAGCCCTGCAGTAGACCGGCCGATGCTGTTGTGTTAAAATACCCCATTTCGAAAGGTTAACGGCGCACTTTGAAAAATGTCCGCACTCGTCTCCGCTTCTAAATGGCCGACATTTGCTTTTGTTTAAGTCCTCATCAGTGACGGCGCAACCCGAGCTCAATCAGAACAGCTCATTTTTGGTTTTTAGTAAATTTTTCTTCCAAGCCTTTGCAATAAAAATACCATCCCTAACTGAAATACTACAAAATCTACTCACATTTATCCCAGAAACGTCAAGTTTTGCCTTTTTTCTTTGTTTCTTTGTTTTTCTCTCCAAAGTGCAGGGTTACTGTTGCCAGGGTTAAGAAGTAACTCATTATTTTCAGATACGTTTAGTTGTTAATTTCAAGGAGACGCAGATGGACAGAGTCCAGCTGAGACGTGCTGCCTCGCAAGTCTTTCGGCGCTCTTGGCGCTGAAGTTTTTAAGCAGCTCTTCACAAAGTGCATCTGTCTTTAAATATGAGAGCCAGATCATTATACGTACATTATCGTCCTGTCATCCTCTTAGGGCAGTCGTGGTGCCAGGTGGGTTTCTATTTAGAGTTTCAGGAGACACTGAACATTATAGGCATTCACAAAAAAACCCAGTTTACAATACTGATGATTACATAAACGTATACAACATATACGACCATAAATATATTACTGAGCTGAATACGAGAACGGGGTCAGCCGCGTCACAGCGAGAAACCGTGACTGTTTATTGGAGTAATTCCAAACACTCCCATTGACTGGATTTAGGCGGTGACAAAAGCTAGAAAGCGTGGACTTCACCTCCTAGAGTGGTGAGGAGGCTGGTTATAAGAGTGTAATTACCCCCGCCCCACCCTGTCTCGCCCACTCTGACACCCAATAATAAAACTTTGATGTGCTCCTCTCAAAAAGTAGCAGCAGCCACTAATCACAATTGATTGCAGCCACTTAGGCGAGGCACACTCATCATCTCCCGCTCTCTCTGGATGGGAGTCATCCTCGGCAAAGGCTGGAGAAGAAAAACTATTCAAATGAAATGCAGCAAAAGAATGAAGATTAATCAAGAGAGGGGAAAGAAAAAGCAAGATGAATTAAAATCACGCAGTCAGCAGAGGTGAAGAGGGGAGAAGGAGGCAGCGGAAGATGTGTACAGCCCAGTCTTCTTCTGCTTTGTATTAAAGTTTCTTTTAAGTCTTTTAAGTGTCATCTGCTCTAATTTTGCCTTTACTTTCTGCTGCATCACAATGCTTTTTTTTTTTCACAGCTTGTTTTCTATTATACCCACATTTAAATTAGTTTAAAAATATTTTTTTTGTTTGCTCTTAAAGTTTTGAGCGGCCTGGCTCCCACGTACCTGGCAGACCTTTCACACACATACAGACTCAAAGACCGGGGGCACCGAGCTTTTGCTGCTGTGGCCCCCAAACTATGGAATGAGTTGTCCCTCCATGTTAGGCTGGCCCCAACACTAGAGGTTATTTCCTCTAAGGCATTTCAAAATTAATACTAGTTTCTGGTCAGTTTTAGTCGTTTTTGGATTTAAATGTTAAATGCATTTTTGGCTGTTTGTTAAAACTTTCAAACAGGAAATTTGTCTTTTAGTAACTGAAGATGACCATCTTGGTCAAAAACTAAAAAAAATGAATGAATGAAAAATAATGTCAAGGTTCAGCTGCAAAGAGTGTGAATAAACATGTTAAGCTTATAGCTCGCCTTTCTGACCTTCATGTTTCTGTGCGTGCAAGCGGACAATTGAGAAATGGCAGCGTAACAGACTCCAAGGTCACCAGAGTGCCTTAATCTCTTCACGCTGTAGGTGTGACAATATGTTGAGTGTAAGATGCAGGACTCGGGTGGCCGAGTCTCATCAACAGAAGGTGAGCCTTTAATATAGGCTATAACAGAAAGTCAAAAATAACAAAAAGTGAATAAACAGGGAATAACATAGAGCTGGAAACAGGGAAGAAACATGGGGAACATAACAGATGCTGTGACAAAGATTAAAGGGGAGACAGGACTGTTATACTCAGAGGGCTGATTAGGGGATGCCCAATGAGACACAGGTGAAAGCAATCACACACACACACACACACACAGGTGAAGACAATCAGGGAAGACAGACAGGAAGCAAAACTAACACAGGACACCGAGGAAGACAGATTTCCAAAGTAAAACAGGAAATAAGCAAAGAAGTCTGATGGGCGACACATGGAAACAACATACATGGAGGGAACTCACTGATAAGAAACCAAGACATGAACCAAAACTGAGGATGCAAAACAGGAATCGGAGACGGTGACATGTCCCGGGAAATAAAGCACGCAGTCTATTAGAACAGAGAAAAACACACAGAAATCATAACTACAGACCCCCGCAGTAATCATTAAACCTCAGCAGAATCCCAACTCAAATTCAAAACCAGAAAACAGCAAAAGCCCTGGGGCTGTGAGAGTAAGGGGTCCTGGATTTCACACAGCTGTCTGATTCACACAGAATCAGACAGCTGACTCTTTTGAGCGTAAACTTCAAATGTATATGTTCCTGCATAGAATAGTTTTATAATCGATACACACACAAAAACACCTGCCTGGTGTTCAAGCCTGAAAACAAAACAAGAGAAAAGTGTTACTGGTTAGTTTTATACATGTTTCCTGAAAAGGAAACTTTTGTGGCAACAGCAGTTAAGGAACATTAGAAATCCCTTCCCTGTGTGCCCTTGAGTAACACCAAGTTCTCCAACACCATCAGTGTGTGAGAGGCATTTGAAAGGCACTTTGTCCTGTTCAGGTTAAAATGAGTGCTAAATGTACTGTGCCATACATGCACAGTACATTTAGCACTTAGAAGTATAAGTGCTGACTGCTAATATGAGTTGGACTGCAGTTTCAGGAGTACGGGGTCTGCTGTGAACATCATGGAACAAGTTCAGACTCTTTCAGCTCCATCTTTCAAAACTCGTGTTCCACATGCGGGTTGAAAGTTATTCTAATTATTCCCGCCCTGCATAGCCTCCGTGAGCTAAGACCTGTGTCTGCACCGTGAAAGACGAGGACAAAATCTAGAGAGCAGTGGTTGGCTTTACTCTGGGGTGGAGAGTTAATGTTTTTAAATAGCAGTTTGGAGCAGAGTGATTTGGGGGATGACCGATCGATTTGGCTCTCTCGAAGACTGTTCAATTCATCTATCTATAAATCCATCAACATTGGCTTTACACTGCACTAATGTAGCAGTGTTTATTGCTCTGGCACTCACTGTTGACACTGAACAGTTCCGCTGCTGTTTTCTTTTTTACTCGTTTCTCCTTTATGTGGAGTGGAGCGGGGATCACAGTAACAAGAGTATAAAGTTGATCTCTATTTTTGGAGCCATAAACCTTCTGGTTATGTCTTGTTGTCAGTTTGTAGACCGAGGGATATTCATCATCTGCATGTGAGCAGGCTGGTAACATGCAGGAAATGCAATTTTGAAACAACTGATTAACCTCCACCAACAATTTAAGCGTCTATTGGGTTTTCAAAAACTATATGGGCTTGTAAATTATAACCAGATTTGTGAATAATGACTGGCTTATGGAGCAGGAAGTCAGTCTACATCGTCCCCGCAGGCTACGTCAGAGGTGGGTTCATGTTAACGATCCATTAAACTCTGGCTTACATCCATAAAGATCTTTAAGGTCAACTTAATGATTTATTGGTGGAAAATTGACAAAAATCCTTAAGTGTGTATCATCAACATATAAAGACATAAAAATTTTTGACCTCTCCTTCAAGGTCAATAGAGTGATCTGAAGGTCAAAGTGATAATAATACAGAGCTATTTCACACTGTTTCCTCCTGCCTTTGCTGGTATTGATAACATATATGCATATAGAGAATGATATATGGGACCACGTCTTCACGGTCAAATCAGGTCAAGCTTTCATAAAAATATCTTTTATCTTTAAAACTATGCTTAAAATTTTACTGCCTTTGTTTGTATTGGCAACATTTAGGAAGTGATACTGGTATATGAGGATTCTAAATATCACATCATAGTTTGCATCCAAATGTCATGCCACATTTGACCTCTGACCTCACTTTTACATGTCACATCCTCCTTTCTTTTAAGTTGACCCCAAAATGCGTTTTACCTTTAAAGAAAGAAGTGTTGAGAAAGAGAATGAGCTGCCCGGGTAGCCTGCCTAGGTTTAAGGTCATCAGTGATGATGACTTAGTCGTCAGACGGTTGTCTCGGGGTCACTGAACCCTAGACAGAAGTGTCAGGCACTCAGATTTGTAAATCATGACTGGCTTATGGAACAGGAAGTCAGCCTACACTGGAGGCCCCAAAATACTGGCTAAGTCAGAATAATAGCCTATAGTTTTCCGCATTGCTATAAACAACTACTTAAAGTGCTCACAACATACTGATGAATAGGATTCATTAAAGCCACCATGCTGTTAGTTAGCACTAATCAGCATGCCCAGTGGCTCTGAGCACAGCAACTCTAAGAGGGAGATGGAGAGTCTGCTTCCTCTTAAAGTCTCCTTGGCTGAACTTCAGCATGGCTCTACTGTACATTCTTATCACTGCTTTTAAATTAGCTCAATCACCATAAACTGCAAAAACAGATACATCAGATAATTTACAGCCTTTCAGAGTCTGGACAGACATCTCTTATCCAAAGCCCTGACTATCAATTACCTTTGTCGGGCATCTGTGATGTCCCTGCCATGCTATCAGATATGATAGAACAAGAGAAGGAGAACAGGACAAAAAGAGCATGAAGATAAAAGGTCACCCTCTTTTCTGCCTGGTACACAAAGAAAAGTGAAATATGTATTCCAGTTTGCTGTGATGTTACAATAAAAGGACCGTCTGCAGTGTTTCTTGGCTTGCCTTGTCTTTTTTTTTTCCTTTTTTCTGAAATGTACCACTGCGTTCAGTCCTGCTGTGTTAACCAGGCTGTTCTCCGTCATATGCCCTTGCATCTCTTTGAGCCTGCAGTATTGTTGTCCCAAACCTTGAGCATGGGGAGCTGTCCTTGCCAAAGTGCCTCAGTTTTTCTTTTCATTATTTTTTAGAAAGTATTTATTCAGTTCATGCTTATATGGCGACGCCTTAGTTAGAAGTGACATATAAGAGGATTAAGAGATCTTTGAGAAATGCTTTTATTAAATGGATTATATCTGATTTTGTCAAATTGTTGATGCACGTGATTTTTTTTCATTAATTTAAGATGCTCCTAAGACTGAGTTTTAGAGTTTTAGCTAAGTATGATTTGGCTGATGGTGCATTTCTGAATCCAGGTATATATCTAGGATTTTTGTGTGTGTGTGTGTTTGCAGCATATTTGACAGGATTTTAGATTTTCTGCTGACATATTTTTGTGTTACGGCTCCAGACTAATCACTAGCACCTCTTATTTGGTCAGCTGGAACGGAGTTGCGCTTATTGGCTCTCTTTCTGTAATTTGATAGGACCAATTCACAACTCAGAGCTATGCGATCAATACGATATGATGCTACCAATTAGTTTGTTCGCATGTTTTTGTTAGCGTGTTTTTGTTTGCGTGTTTTTGATTTGTTTTTTTCCACATCCATGCCATGTACAGATAGCCGGTAACGCTGACCCATCTGCACACGCCTCCCCCAAGTTTAGCACTAAGTGTCCTTGCTCCTAAGAACAGCGCATAATTTTCCTGCTCTGGTACTGATGACGCAAAAAAACAAACAAAAAACTATAACATAATAATAACAAAAATGGGTCAGCTCCCATCACAGTGTGATTATTATTGCTGCTGCAAGCCTTTGTCAAACTAATCTGGCACTGTCCTGAATCTGAACCCGAGCCCTGAATCCTAACCCGGTGTTTTGGAGCTGAACAAAAAGCACTTTTTGGGAAAACTGTAAAATAGCTTTTGATATGTGCTCATTAAAATGATTATTTCCTTTGTTTTTGTACTTATAGCCTGGGGTTACGATCATCACCGATGACAACTTAGACCTCAGAGGGTTATCTCAGTGTGGACTGACACTGATATGACAGATATATCTACTACTGACCACAAGCATAATTTAATTTGTGTTGTGTTGTGTTGTGTAAAAAGTTCGAGGAAAGCACTTAAAGGACGAAATGTCCGGCTGACAGCTGAAACGCTGCTGCAGCTAAAGTGATATTGACTGAGGAGGCTGCATGTTGCTGGTTGGAGGGATTTTTGACAAAGCGAAGGAACGCCGAGCAGACAGCACAAACACACGTGACCTTATTAGTTGAATTTTGCAGTTGTGTTACGCTGTAGCTCCTCCTGAACGTTGTGTTGACACACTTGGCTGTCTTCTGCACATCTCAAACTGATATCAGCACCTTTGGAATTAAAAAACAGAATAAATGATGCATTTGCAAGTGCTACCACTCCATACTGCAAAGCACAGGTTTATGATAACATCGTGTTTTATATCCTCCTAGTCACCGCAATTTAGAACTTGTTCAAAATTAGCTTTTGGTGACCCCCAGAGCACTTTTACTGGTTTTTGCATTTTTCTAAACTCCTTTTAACCACTAAATCATTGTGTTTCGTCAGAGCGCAATGCATTAAAATGCTAAAAATATTTGGTATTATCCCAGATTTAGTTTAATGTCGACTGTCCTTCTGTCTGAAACACAAAAGCATTGCTTCTTAATACGAAAGCCTCCGTTTTAAAAGAAAGTAGTATAAAAATGTCTCCCTCGCAGGCTGTTTTTTTTTTCTTGCATCTCTATATTGCAGCATTGGTATGTTTGAATCTGGGAACATTTAATTCAATTAAATCATTAGGATTAGATGCTGACCTCTCATTTTAATGAGGGCTAACAAGGCGTTTGAATGAGCAACACTAATTAGGGGCACATTATTCATCTGCTACAATAAGGGTTTCATTGTACTTATACAAAAGAAACTAATAGCTTCACTAATGGAGCCAAGCATATAAGTTGCTTTTTTTTTTAAATTTTCCTTTGGCAAAGGTGAGAAATATGTTTTCAGAAGAAATAAGAGCTTTTGTGGAAAATAACTTCCTTGTACGCTACATTTTCAGATTGCATCATTAATTTTTTTTTTCTGGATTGTTTGCACTGCTTCTTCACAATTTGTTGTATTGTTGTGAGCAGGACTTTCTGGCAGAATAGCCAACGACAATGAGAAGCACCGGGATGACAGCAGCATCTTATTGATGTCTTGCTCAGATCGTGCAGCATCTTGGTCAGTGGTATTAGGCTTTCTTTTTGGCCAAAGAAAAGAACAGATCTATATTTGGGTGCAGATTGGTGGTATTATTTTAAAATAGAAACAGTTTTAGCCTCTTGCTTGCTCCATGTTTACCTCTCAGCATTAAATCCTGATAGTGTATGGTCCTGGAATCCATGTAAAATTATAATGGACCCCAGAGATTCTATATATCTATTCATGTCTGTTTATGAGGTGTTTTGTCTCAGAAGTCTCCATGTTTAATACTTTAAGCTTTTAAAAACAGAAAAAAAAAGAGTGCCAGAGGATAAGTACACAGATCTAAGAGAGTGCAGAGAACCTGGAGTTGCTGTCAGTCAGAGCAGAGTTTATCAGCGCATCGGAGAGGGGATGGAGATGGGTAGGCTTTCATCTTAACTACATGTTGTCATTCTACATTAGAGCTGATAGAGTGTGCTTAGGTAGGTGGGCAAACAAGGTTAGGCAAGATGAAAGTGACTACAGATGAGGAAGAGACGGGATTTATGGAACTGTTCTCAACTGCTGTGTTGGCTCACTTAAGGACGGCCGAGGATGAGGCTGCTGTTAATACGAGCGGCGCTGTTAGCGACCACAGTGCGTCTGAACAGGACTGCATTTTTCGTTGAATAGAAGAGGGTAACAAAGTTTCGTCTGCGCCTTGTGATTTGATTTTCTCTCCTCTGTTCTTCGGTGTTGTACACTCAGCTCTGTGATTGATTGTTGACTAATTAGATCGAGGTATAGCTTCTCCCCCCCCCTCATGTGAAAGCGCTTTGTTTAAAGCTCAAAGTTGTGAAAGCAAAAACGACTGGATCGCTTTTGTCCACATAAATAAGTTCAAATTTGAAAAATATTTCTTCTGACAGAATTACACCTACGCCCCGAAAACGCTTGGACTGCTTTGTTTTGTTTTGAACCAAAAGAACTCAAAGAATCTTCCTGTAATGAGAAAGCAGACAGCACCAGTCCTGTAATTTTTATTATAGTATTATTTTTCTAAAGTAACACAATTAAAATTGTTTTTTTTTATTTATTCCTAAGCAGTTTGTTGCAGCTTGACAAACATTTTTGAAATTTAAAACATTAAATAATTATTACCATATGCTTGATTTCCCATTCATTTGGCATGTTTGCATATTTAAAAAAAAAAATGAAGGTATGGTTTGGAGACAGTGGGACTGTCAGGAGGTGGAGGTGGCAGAGTTAAAGTTTTTTGCTGGAAGTGACCAGGAGGGGCGGGATTAGAAAGGACTACATCAGGTCGATTTGGTCTGGAGACAACGAGGCGAAGCTGAGACGGTTGAGTTTTGGACAAAGGATATTTAAGGCGGAGCTTCCTGGCAGGAGGAAAAGAGGAAGACCACAGACAAGGTTCATGGATGTCATGCAGGATGCAGAGGGTTGGTGTGACAGAACAGGATGCTAGGGACAGCCTGAGAAGGAGACAGTTGATCCGCTGTGGCGACCCCTAGAGGGAGCAGCTGAAAGAAGAAGAAGGCACAGCTGCAGTGGAGCTGGCATGAAGCAATAGACAGTAAATGTACACATATTTTGATTATACATTTATCCCAGATTCCCTTGAAGGGGAAAAAACATGCATTTCATATTTTTATCTTTTAGATTATAAAGATTAAATGCTTTGTCTCATGAGATAACAAAATGTTGAGCATTGGCCACACACAGTCAAACTGATTACAACACCCTGGATGCTGCAAAAAAAACTGCATTGATTTGTAAGTAATCAATGCAGTAATAAATAACATTTTTGTTAACTGCAGTCCCACAGCCCAGGGCACTTTTCTTTACCTCATGGGCCACGCATTAATTTAAAAAAAAAAAGGATAGTTTGTATTCATTTTCATGTCTCGACATTAGTTATGGCAACATCGTTTGAAGGCCACTGGTGAAATCACACATATGTGAGTAACAAGCTTTTGGCCTGTAACTGTGTGGGTTCTAGGATTTTATCTTGGTCTCAACTAATTGTTTGTTTTTTCGTTAATTTTTGTTATTGTGTAATTGTGCTTCTCTTTTGCTGTTTTTTGATTGGTTTTATCTGTAAGGTGACCTAGAGTGCCCTGAAAGGCGCCCATAAATAAAATGTATTAAAGGGACATCATACTCATGCATAATGCCAGGAGAGTGGAAAACAGCTCCATCTGTGCTGCTTACCTTTTCAATATCTAACTGTATGAAATCACATGTTGGCTGAAATTTAAAGTGGGGTTATACGGATTTGAACACATGACAAAAATGTGTCGTAGTCCAAATACTTAGAGTACGGACTATAAATGACTGTAAGTAAAAAGTGAACGCATATGTATATTTGCTAATACAGCAATTTTTAAACTTATCATCATCATAACACTCTCTCTATATTCCCAGTATTTGATCATAAGTCATTAAAGTTGTATTTGTGTGTGTGTGTGTGTGTGTGTGTGTGTTTTCTCCTTCAGCACTGAAAGACTCTCGCTTTCAGCTTGTGAACTTCTCAGACAACGAGCTGCGGGTGTCGCTGCTCTATGTCTCGCTGTCAGACGAGGGTCGATATGTTTGCCAGCTGTACACAGACCCCCCGCAGGAGGCCTACGCTGACATCACAGTGCTAAGTAACAAAATACACAAACATATACATGCATATACAAACAAACGCTGAGTTTTATTGTTAGAATGGAGCCAGTTAAATGGCAGTTAGGTTATGGAAGGAAACACGTGTTCAATGTGAGATTTTTTTTTCTCCCTTTTTATGGTGAGCTTAGTTATATTTAGCTTTAAATATACAGTCAAACTGTTCATGTATATAACGAAATATAACTCCTTTGTTTTTACTTATTTTCAGAGGGTTACTTAAACTTAGAGATCAGCCCTAATAAACTTAGCACAAAAAGTACAGAAATTAGTGTTTGCTCAGGTATTTGTTTATTATTTCAATGCTTCTTTGGCATTAAATCTTTTACTGTTGGAAAGCCTGTGTATTTCCCATTAAATGGAGCCACAGATGTAAGGAAAATACATTTGTGGGTTGAGCAGCAGAGTTCAGTTTGTGGGTTGCGCCCATGAAAAACTCACCAGATCTCCTCTGCCAATGCCAAACAGCTTATCCTGCTATTGACTCTTGTTTGGTGGTGTTTATTGGATCGGATGATTGAAGTCTGAATAAACGAGACATACTGGCAAATTAAAAATTTATTTAACAAACAGGGGCCTCAGCAGCATGCGGAAGAACCATACACAGCCACAACAGCCTGGCACCTCCTCCTCATGCTGATCACTAGCTCGGTCACACACTTCTGTGGGATGGCATCCCATTCTTTAACCAGCGTCTGTCGTCAGTGTGGTTGTGTTGGTCACTCTAGCACGAACAGCACGCCCAAGCTGATCCCACAGGTGTGCAGTGGGGTTGAGGTCAGAACTGCAGGCAGGCCATCCCATCCTCTCCACTCCCAAATTCTGGAGGTATTCTCTGATAACCCCACTCTGTGGGGGCGAGCGTTGCCATCTTGGAGGATTAGTTAGGTCCCAGACTGTGGAGATATGGGATTGCCACTGGCTGCAGAATCTCCTCTCAATATCTCTCTGCATTGAGATTGCCTCCAATGATTATACGCCTGATTGTCAGCATTGGCTTTGGCAGAGAGAATTTGTCAAGTTTTTCATGGGCGGAGCCCACATACTCAACTCTGCTACTCGGTCCACATATGCATTTCTCTTACAGATGTGGTGCCATTTAAGGGGAGATAAACAAGCTTTCCAAAGATATAAGACTTATTGCCAAGAAGAAATTTTAAAACAAAGAAATAATCAACCAAACATAAATTTCCTTACTTTTTGTGCTAAGTACAGGGGTTGGACAATGAAACTGAAACACCTGCTCATTTTAGTGTGGGAGGTTTCATGGCTAAATTGGACAAGCCTGGTGGCCAATCCTCATTAACTGCACATTGCACCAGTAAGAGCAGAGTGTGAAGGTTCAATTAGCAGGGTAAGAGCACAGTTTTGCTCAAAATATTGCAATGCACACAACATTATGGGTGACATACCAGAGTTCAAAAGAGGACAAATTGTTGGTGCACGTCTTGCTGGCGCATCTGTGACCAAGACAGCAAGTCTTTGTGATGTATCAAGAGCCACGGTATCCAGGGTAATGTCAGCATACCACCAAGAAGGACCAACCACATCCAACAGGATTAACTGTGGACGCAAGAGGAAGCTGTCTGAAAGGGATGTTCGGGTGCTAACCCGGATTGTATCCAAAAAACATCAAACCACGGCTGCCCAAATCACGGCAGAATTAAATGTGCACCTCAACTCTCCTGTTTCCACCAAAACTGTTCTGTCGGGAGCTCCACAGGGTCAATATACACGGCCGGGCTGCTATAGCCAAACCTTTGGTCACTCGTGCCAATGCCAAACGTCGGTTTCAATGGTGCAAGGAGCGCAAATCTTGGGCTGTGGACAATGTGAAACATGTATTGTTCTCTGATGAGTCCACCTTTACTGTTTTCCCCACATCTGGGAGAGTTACGTGTGGAGAAGCCCCAAAGAAGCGTACCACCCAGACTGTTGCATGCCCAGAGTGAAGCATGGGGGTGGATCAGTGATGGTTTGGGCTGCCATATCATGGCATTCCCTTGGCCCAATACTTGTGCTAGATGGGCGCCTCACTGCCAAGGACTACCGAACCATTCTGGAGGACCATGTGCATCCAATGGTTCAAACATTGTATCCTGAAGGCGGTGCCGTGTGTCAGGATGACAATGCACCAATACACACAGCAAGACTGGTGAAAGATTGGTTTGATGAACATGAAAGTGAAGTTCAACATCTCCCATGGCCTGCACAGTCACCAGATCTAAATATTACTGAGCCACTTTGGGGTGTTTTGGAGGAGCGAGTCAGGAAACGTTTTCCTCCCACCAGCATCACTATCCTGCAAGAGAATGGCTTAAAATCCCTCTGACCACTGTGCAGGACTTGTATATGTCATTCCCAAGACGAACTGACACTGTATTGGCTGCAAAAGGAGGCCCTACACCATACTAATAAATTATTGTGGTCTAAAACCAGGTGTTTCAGTTTCATTGTCCAACCCCTGTAAGTAACCATACTTTTACTAGCATGTGTTGGAACTGAAACTTGGAACTTTTAACTGTGACCGAACAATATTACAGTTTTTTATGATGCAGTGATAATAGTCAACGTGATGATGCATTTTTCTTCTACTTTGTGTTCATTGATTTATATTGTCAGTATTTTTATAGCTTATTTTTTTTGTCAGATTTCTTTTTTAAATATTTGTCGTATAGAACTGTAAATACACTCACTGGCCACTTCATTAGATAAACCTTTCTAGACTGTGTTGGATCAGTTTTGCCTTTAGAGCTGCTTTAATTCTTCATGGCATAGAGTCAGCGTGGTGCTTTAAACATTCAGAGAGTTTGGTCCATATTAACATGCTAGCATCACACAGCTGCTGCAGATTTGTAATATTGTGCCCATCACAATATTACAGTGATGATGCTTTCAGTTTTATTTGTTTTCAGCTAATTCCTAAGGTATAACTTCATCTGGCAAACTTTTAAAAAAAAGCCTGTCTTCTAATATTCGGTCTGTTTTCTTCGCAGCTTGCAATTTTAAGGGCGTACTGTATTGCCTCAGTGCTCACAGAGTTCTGTTTGTGTGTCATGTCATAGTTCCTCCAGGTAACCCCATCATTGAGGCCCGGGATGAGGTTCTGAGCGAGGGCAATGAGACAGAGATGACCTGCACTGCCATGAGCAGTAAGCCTGCTGCTGTCATCAGATGGATGAAAGGAGATAAAGAGCTTCCAGGTAGGCAGTGAACAGTGACTTTGAGAAAATCCCAACCAACAGTCAAGGCCTCTTCTCTCTTAACGCACTAAAATTTATACACATGTTGTGTATGAAGATCAAAATTAAGGTTCTTTGGGTACAAAAATATTGGGGGCACACTTTGTTTTTTTTTTTAACATTATCATGATATCTCATCTCTAAAATAGCTTTAAAAACGACTTGTAACTATCCGTTAAGTCCGTGTGTGCAAAGAAACCAAAACCCTGTTTGTTTTCAGATGTTCACATTGTTAATCCTGCTTATATACCAGCTTCAGTGGAGTTTTGCCTTTAGAAATCATAATGAACCCAGAATTTCATTCACCCCTTAAAAACCAAATGAAGTTAATTTGCCTTTTTTTTGTCTGCTATGCGGCCAATCTCTTTCTTGTTATCCTTTAAGAGAAAATAAGAGCCCAGAAATTGAGAAAGCCAATAGTTTTGCATTAAGGCAGCTGAATACTGCAAAGTTTCAGTGAATGAACAATTGAAAAATCTGGATCTGTTATGTATCAGTAATTCTTATTTTATTTCCTTTCCCTCTTTGCATTTAGAACAATTAAAACATTTTAGTTTGGATGAAATGCTAGCATAAAGTCCAGGTCATAGACTTCTTTGCCTGTAAGTTAATCATGGCCTTTCCATTGACTAAGACTTTATTAGACGGCTAAATACATTTCTGTAACACTGCTGCTGAGGTCAGGAAGGCTGTGCTGTTTGGCCTTTAAGAAATGATTTCACAAACAGATTTAAACAAGAATTCAATTCATAGGCACATTTTTTTTCTTTTGAGCACATAATAATGCTGTTACCTTTTAAAGGGAGCTCTGCTGTGCCTTTGAATGGATTCCATTAGAGCAATCTGCATGTGCCGTAACGGCTGAGGCCTGTTGGCACCCTGACAACCTGCGTGCCTTCATCAAAGGTAGCTGAGCTTAAGAACTCTGTGCAGAGCTCAGGGGTGAACAGGCCTCCTGCCAAGCAGCTCCACCTCAGAGCCCAGACAGTAAGCTCTGTAAAGACTTTGAAACAAAGGTCCGAATCAGAAGCTGTGCTGGAGGCCCAGAGAAGCTTCGCCTCCATACTGAGGCACATAAAACCTTTAGTGGTCAGCTCAAACCGAAGAATGTTCCATTGTAACAGGGTCAGGGATCGGCTTACAGCTGGCTTTTAACATCACAAAAAAGATTCATTATGTTCAGTACAGAGAGCACTGGTAATTCTTTGGGTAATAAATACCCAGAGCCAATGATGCTGATATCATCGAAGCCTAAAAATGTGGCGCTATAAAAATGGATATGAACTGTGCAGATTCTGTTGATGTTTTTACTAAGCAGGAACACATGCATTAAAAAAAATAAATTTCTTCTGCTATTATTATCAAGAAATACAGTTAGCACCCACAATGAATAGATCCAGGTTTTTCCTAAACTTACACATATTACTTAATGATGTTGAAGAAATGCACTTATCCAGAAAGCTTGTACGGTGTTACTTAAGTGCATTAAAACACACCAACTAATAGTGTTTTGATGCTGCATACTTGCTTTTATAAATGGGGAAAGTGAAACTAGTGACCACTGTGGCTGTTGATCACTGTGAAATACTGATTCAGGGTTTCCAGTAACTCATTTAAATAGGAGCTTGCCACAGTCTCTGCATACAAAATCCATTCCCATTCAGCATTTTCTTTTTATTTAACACGCTGTGCTGTGTCATTGTGTGCTTTCACCAAGTATTCCCAACCTCTTTAACTGAGCTCTCAAACAATGCCCATTTGTTTGTTTTGTGGAATGACAGAAAAATTATTTGTGTAATGCTAAACGCCCTCCAACCCCGCAGGCATGTTGTTTTCTCACACTTGTTGGGAATGGATTGACATTTACAGAATAGGGTCAGCACTCTGTGAAGCTCTACAACTGCTAGATACAATTTTTCGCTGCAGCACAAAATTCAGGTGTACTTAATGGCTCACTTGTCACAACACTGCATTTGGAGCATGCTGTTTGCTTTTATCAATTTTTGCCACAGGTGAAAAGGTGCTACCAGCTGAAGCAGCCTCAAACAGTTGCAGGCTGTCCTAGATAATTCGTCTTTTATTATTGTACATATAGCTGTGGTCAGAAGTTTACATCCACTCGTCACGGGCATGAATGTCACGGTAATTTGGGGCTTTTAGTGATTCCTTTGAACTGTATTTTCTTTTTTCCAGGTTGGAATGATTGTACATCATACATCTTTAATAACTTTAAAAATCAGATTTTTTTCTGATCCAAACAGGGTCACAAGTATATACAAGCTCAAATATATTCATACACCCCCACTAATATTCGGTTAAATGTCCTTCGCAAGTTGCACCTTGGCCCCGATGCTTTTGTCAGCCATCAACACCTTTCTGTCATATTTCTGGCTGGATGTTTGAACATTCTTCTTGGCAGAATTGGTGCAGTTCATTTAAATTGGTTGATTTCCTGGCACAGCTTTTAAGGGTAATCCACAAATTCCAAAAGCTTAAAGTTAGCGTGCTCTCTCCATTTACGTTTTGGATATTTGCTGGAACATGCAGCTGTGTCCGAATTTCAATTCACTTTGTATAATGTACCAGTACCACCGGCAGTAAAAGAGCCACAGAGCATGATGAGACCACCTCCATGTTTGACAGATGGTGCAGTGTTCTTGCGCTTGACCTCTGGTGGTTCCTGGGTGGTTCCTGAACATCCTAACCAATTTCCTCTCATCTGAGGGCAACACTTTGTCAAGGTATGGAAGAAGACCCAAAGTGGTCACATATCTGAATAACTTGTACTTACATAAAGTGGTTTGATTTGATGATCGTGAAATCAGCAGTTCCTTAGAAATGGCTCCAAGGGATCCTCCCAACATTCGTACAATTCTCTTTCATAGGTCTTCATGGAGTTCCTTGGACATTCCCCTTGTTCTGAGTATTGGTCCAATCCAATAATTGCTGTCAAACAAATCTTTTTTATGCTGGCAAAGAGAAACTATCAGTTGTAGTCAATCGTGATCACTAACAAGAAGTTGATAGGCCTTGGCCTTGTCAAGTTATTGACATATACTTTTGACCCTGTGTGGATTAGAGGAAATCCAAAATCAACTCCCAACTTGTGCATCCAGTTCTTGTATTTTAAAGTCATTACAGATGTGCGCTGTACAATCATTCCACTCTGGACAACAAAGAGTGCGAAGAAATCATTAAACATCCCAAATGACCATGACATTCATGCCCACAGTGATTGTAGCATTACTGGCATTATGTTAATCATGTCGATGATAGCAGGGTTGTCAACTGTGCGTGCTAGCTGCTATGTTAATGCTAGCTGGAACTGAAATGACTTCATAGGTTTTTGGGGGGGTTTTTTTGTTGATGCTGCAAAAAAGATGTTCTGAAAATGAAATATGGGATTGTTCTGCTGATGCTGGAAATGTTTAAGACAAAGGAGTGCAAGAAAATGAAAGATGAGAAGTAAAAAGAATGGCCCAGGGTGTTAGAGTTCCAGCACTAGAGCACAATTACTTAAAGCGCCTTTGGCTGTCCTTGCCTGGAAGACATATTTCTAATTAAATGTCTCCGGAATTTAACTTAATTACCTTAAAGGATAATCAGACTCTCTTAAATATCATTTAAAGGTTGCAATTGTCATGCTTGCCAATTTAAATCCTACCATCTCTCCAAATATGCACAGACCCATTATCTCACCATTATCCCTTCCTTTATTCCTGCTCTTATCCTGCTTATTTAGCGCTTTATTAACACATGCCCTGACACTAATATCTTCAGTTTTTTAAGCTTACACAACAATGGAAATAAAAAAGATGGGGGGGGGGTGCAGTGCGGGTCACTCCTCTCTGTTCATTTAAAACTAAAGAGAAGAAGGCAGATAGAAAAACAGTCAGCAGGGCACTTCATTGACTGACAGGGACCAGAGCAGCCATTAGCCTCAAGTGTTAAGAGACTACCACAGGGTGATTTCAATTACCCTGCTTTGCCCCAGTAGGAAGACTGGACAAATGGATAAAAGGATATTTTAGGAAAAGTAAGTGATGGAATGTGAGAGACATATATTGTATATAACTTGACATTACTCCGTTTCTGTTCCACAGGAATACTGCCAGCAAACGTTAAAGAAATGAAATGTATCCGTACAGGAGAAGACGACCGCTTGAGTTTTATGGTTGACTCCACAAAATAGTTAAAGTGGCTCTTCAGCTTTTATTTGACCTTCCAAGGCCTTTTAGTGGGATTCATCTCTGCTGGCATAACTCCGAAGTTGATCTCTGTCAGTGCATTCAGTGCTTAACACAAATGATATTTTCATACAGAGACCTGTTTACTTTTAAAGGGCTTTTATTGCTCAGTTCTACAAAAATTTAATAAAATCGTCACCTTCTCAGTAGTTTTTTTTAAGTGAATAAATCCTAGTTAAAACACACCATTATGATTAACAATGCACCATTCATATGTATAAATCACTTTTCTTTTTAATGCTATGCAGGTTTGCATTGAGTGAGATTAAAACAGATTTTCAGTTGTATGTAGAGGTGCTCTCGTTTCTTCTGTATACCAAACATGGAAAAGCAACTGATGTCAAAGGGCACTGAGGGCATTTAAAGATCAGGAGAGGCAAATGACGTCCATACAAGCTTTTCTTCTTCAAGACAATATAGATAAACTTAAAATATACAGATTTGTACCTCTGACCTAACAAAACATGAGCCGTGCTGCTCTTCGAGGGCAAGACTCAAAATAGAGGAAGCATGTTGCATCTATTATATAACCGTTCTCTGATAGATTATGTACTATTATGCTTTTTTTTCTTTACCAGCAACTTGGAACTTGCGGTCCACATTTTGATCAACTCCTGTAAAGATTATTATCCTCCTGTCTTCAGCTGGTTCAGAGTGTGGCCTCTAACCTGCTAAAAAACTAAATTAAAAAACAAACAAACTAGCCAACACTCGCTCATCAACCTTGTTCTTGCTTCCCTATGGCTTACAATGAAATTTATAAATTTTATATTATTAAATTTTATAATTTACTAACCTAAATAGTGACTCCATTGTTCAGTGGTTTATACATTTGCCTCACAAGCAAAAGATCTCTGGTTCAGTCCTGGGAGGAGACACAAATTCCTTTGGGACTGCATCAGGAAGGCCACCCGGCATAAAAATCTGTCAACTCAAATATGCGGAGCTCCCCCCTGTGAATAAAGGAGCAGCTGAAAGGAGCTGACCATGACCATGCTCCTGCTAATTTAGTAGACCCGATGAGTCTTTATTCCAGCGGTTGGTCTGATCAGGGCCACTTTGACTGTTCCGTGTTCTCACCATAAATCCAGTGGTGACCGGGCATCTGAGGTTATAGTACACACCAAAAGTACACAATGTAAGGCCAACTATATGATGCTAAGGTTGTCTGTGCATCTTTATGCTGTATACTTCTTCATCCAAGCTGTGGTGTACTTTAAAAAGTTCTATATAAAGGTATTATTATTATCATTACCAGTAGTTGTAGTGTTCTTTAACAGATGAGGTCACGCAGGAGTCTGTAAATTATGACATTTGAAGATGATACTGTAGTGAGAGTAGGGAGCAGGTGGAAGAGAACCTGGAGAAGTGGAGGTATGCACTGGAGAGAAGAGGCATGAAAGTCAAGTAGAATCAAGACAGAACCTTTGTGTGTGAATGAGAGGTGAAGATTTACAAGATGGTAGTAAGACCACAGAAAGACAGGAGGCCGAGCTGGAGGTGGCAGAGCTGAAGATGCTAAGATTTTCTTCGGGAGTGACCCGAATGGACAAGATTCGATGAGTACATCAGAGGGACAGCTCAGGTTGAGTGGTTTGGAGACAAATTTAGAGAGGCGAGGCTGAGATGGTTTGAACATGTAAAGAGGTGGGATAGTGGATATATTGGACAAAGATTGTTGGAGATGGAGCTGGGGGGGGGGGGCAGAGACGGCACATGGTTGTTAACTGTTCCTAAACTATAACCTGGTTAAGAACCCTGCCTTAAAATGCAGACAGAGCTAAAGACAAAGATCATGAAGTTAGCTGCATGTGTACTGCTTCATTCCTATAGCACAGTGATATATATATATATATATATATATATATATATATATATATATATAAGGAAAAAGTAGAGTAGCTTGGATGTGCCAATCCAGGAGTAGAATGTCAGGAAATAACTTTTATGGAGTGTTGGAAATGACAGATGGTATAAAAAGGAGGATGGGGAGGAAATAGGATGGCGGCTCATTAATCATCTCAGAAACCATTTATTCTGAAATTATTCTAAATATACCTTCTACTTACACACCTTTGTGAGCAGCTTTTGTAGATTATTTTTATTGTGATATATATTCTGAAATGTAAGGCAAAACGTTCAGAAACCCAGGACTTGAATGAAGACATCTTTTCACTACTCTTTCATGCATCTCAAAAGACATTTGATTTGAGCAGACCCCATCAGGTTCCCATTTCAGGTGCTTGCATACATCTGAAGCCTCTAGTGGTATTTATTCATGACAACCTGCTCCTTTACAACATCCACATCACACACGTTTGCTTTCCCAGCTTCCAAAAAGACAGTTGTCACCACAGTGACAGGAACACCCCAGTGGCTGAGCTGCAGAAGAGTGAGTGGAGTGTGCACCAAGTACATATTTTACAGCTAAAATATGAATTGATGGATGCAAATGTTCATATTAGCACAGAGTTTCTCCTTTTCTAGCATTTCTTTTTGCAGATTCTCAGATGTTTGTTTTATTGATGGGACACAAACACGCCTGTGCAAATGAGTGCGCGGAAGTAGGACAAAGGGATAAAAAGAATCAATCTTTCTCTGTCGCTATACTGCGCAGCATTCTCTGCATGTCTGCTTTTGATTTTGTATGATGAAGTTGTCCCCCCGTTGTTGCATTTCAGAACATTTTGCCTGTGTGATATTAAAGAGCATCCTCTAATAAGAGGAGGGACACTAAGCTTCAGATCTGGCAGTGCTGTGCAAAAGGTGGTCACACAGTAAATCTAGCTTCATAAAGCTTAATGAGTGATTCACAGTCGGACAGTAGCCCCTGACAGCAGGCAATTTTTAGCTGATTCACCTTATCGCACCATTTTCAAGGACACTCTTCTCACTCCCACTGTAAATATTTTGCAAGGTCAGGGGAAGAAAGACATTCCCCCTTGCCGCCAAACAGTGGCTCTTTGTCAGTTCTTAATATTTCAAACCTTGATTTTTTTTTTTTCCGGTAGCCTTGAGTGTCAAGCTGTCATCATTGATATTTTGCATTGATATTTTGTCACCACCGATATTTTGTAAAACGTGCACTGGACTGGTCAGCAAAATAAGTTTTTCATAACGTACTCCGAGAAGAATCAAGGATGCATTAAATAAAGCTTTGACAGCAGTAAGGAAGAAATCCAAAATAAGTTTTGATAATATTTACCCAACGGATGGATGGATAAAAGCATATAGGAATTATTGACGTTTTCTTTGCAACGTAAGCCTAAGGCTCGGGAGCTCTGCTTTCCTTATGTGACCTTTTTGTACAAAGCATACATGAAAATCAATTGATCCCTCCAGCAGGATAATCAACCAACCAACAGAGTGTGATTAAATGGTGCATTTCCATGTGAGTATAAATACTCTCCCACCTGTTGCCTAGTGCAACCTAGGGTTGGTTCCAAACCCCTGTGACGTCAGATGGATGAATGCTTCTGATTACCTTATAAATGCTCATTCGTTGTTTCTTCTGCCAGACCCCACTGAAGTTACTTCCTGTGTGAGGCTGCTCAACATAAATCCCAAACTGTACCTGTAGTCCTGTGTTTAACTCAGCTGTTTTTATCCTCCCTCGCTAAATAATGCGGGAATATATTGTCGTCATACCGTCCGTCCGTACCTTTACAGTCTATAGACTCCAACACCACAAGGAGTTGAGCCATGAAATTTGGCATATGTGTTCATTACACTTCAAAGTTGTGCAACATGATATTCATATTCCTGGATGTTTAGTATCCTGTGTACACTTTGGCTGTATTTATCTGAAGTGAAGAGTAAATAGCATGGAGGATTTCAGGTTGTTAATGCAATGACAATATATGCAAATGACATGCTGCCTCTTTCTCATGCCTGACTGGCTTAGCCTAATCATGTGCTTGGCCTAATATTGTGCTGTGTGATTGGCTATACGTACTTGGCCAATGGAGATTCCCCATTTCTAGTAACCGACCTAGGTCACTGAACAGCTGGCAGTAACTACATAGTGAGAAACTGGGAAGTCCCGAATTTCTAGGTAAAGTCTATTTATAGTAACATCAGTTCTAGGCTACAGCCTTATTGATTAGCCTGTGATGTCAACTTCTGATTGGCTGAGCATTGACTAACATGTTGGTCAGGGACGACTCGTGGCCATAAGTAGTATAGACTGAATCATCATTGAGCAAAAATTAAAGCCATATCTACTGTTCAGCAGTATTGTTCAAATGTAAACAAACTGGTTGCATTATGATTTGTAGATGGTTGCCTTGTTATAGTGATGTTATACATTGATATCAGCAGATTATGAAGTATGGGTGCATTATGTAATAATAATCCTGTGCGCACATGAGTATAACATGATGTAAATACTTTGTAAATATGCATTATATCTATCTTATTGTTATAGATTATACAAATAGAAACTCATTATATATTATACACCCTTATACTGTATATATTGTTTTGATTTAATGAGTATGGTTAATATTGAAAACATATTTTTGCTAGAATATGAATTATATCTTTACTAATGCAGGGGTGACTAAAAATATTTGGATCAAAGTTTAGGGCGGTGCCTCCAAATTAGGGCAGAATAGTTCTGAAGGGTTTTCTGTTATGAAGTGTGGCTGTAACGTTATCCTGACTTCTACATTTATTTTATATTTTCATTAATCATGGCATGATATCCCCATTGATGATGGCCTGTCTTTGTTTTGTTTTTTTCCGTAGGCAAGCCCAAAGTCGAACTGACCTACGACAAGATGTATACAGTAACCAGCCGGCTGACGTTCACCGTTAGTAGGGACGATGATGGTGTACCTGTGGTCTGCATCGTTGACCACCCTGCAGTCAAGGACTTCCAGGCACAGAAATACCTGGAGGTGCAGTGTAAGTACTTCTGCTTAAAGATCAGCACGGATATTTGAACAGTGCTATGCATCATCTGTGTAACTCATCAGCTTAACTCAGAAGAATGGTCCAGATTTGAGAAGAGTGTTCCATTCCTGCTAATTAAATGGAATAGATTTCCTACTTTTTTCCCTAGCCAAAAGTTTAATGTATGAGGTGTGGCAGTGACACTGAAAGAAAATTATGCATGTTATAATGAATAAAAGGGGAAATTGGAGTGTAACACAGCAGACAGTTCTATCTCCACTAATTAAATGACATAAACTTTCCACAAGCCCACCCGCACCACCCACGGAAACTGTGGTGCAAGGCTTTGCCATTGGAAAAAGATTCTTTCTATGTGGTGCCTATGTGCCTAAAGGGAGCAACTGAAAGAAGAAGAATGTAGAAGTGATGTGTTTAGTTTCCTCCATAAAAGCGCGCCACTGTTGGATTTAAAGGTTATTTTTCTCTTCTGCCAGAAACCTCACCTCTTTCTAAAAAGCATGGACGTTAACTGCAGATGTAGGAGATGAATGCAAACAGATCCATATTTAAGAAATTATTATCATTATTTCTTTGTGTGGAAAATATCCTAAGCATGCAGCGAAAATCATTATATTTTATAGCAGTGTTTCTTTTCCTAATCTATAATCAGTCATTTTAAGAATGGCAAACCAAGTAAATGTAGCATAAAAGTAAAGAAATTTGCGTTTGTGTTTGTAACAATGCTTCTTGGCAATAAAACTTATACTATTGGAAAGCCTGTTTATTTCCCCTTAAATGTAAGGGAACTGTAAATTGTAAGGAAAATGTATTTATGGGTTGAGCAACAGAGTTGAGTTTGTGTGTTATGCCCATGAAAAACTTGCCAGATCTTCTCTACCAATGCCAAACAGCTTCTTCTGCTGCTGACTCATGTTTGGAGCTTCTGGTACCCCAGGTGATGACAACGATCCTTGTCATCATTGGAGGCAATCTCAGTGCAGAGAGATATTGAGCTGTGGTTCTGCAACCAGTGGCAATCCCCTATCTCCACAGTCTGGGACCGAACTGATCCTCCAAGATGACATCGCTCGCCCCCACAGAGCAGGGTTATCGGAGAATGCCTCCAGAATTTGGGAGGGGAGTGGATGGGATGGCCTGCCTGACCTCAACCCCATTGAACTCTTGTGGGATCAGCTTGGGCGTGCTGTTTGTGGCAGAGTGACCAACACAACCACACCGGCTGACTTGTGACAAATGCTGGTTGAAGAAAGGGATGCCGTCCCACAGCAGTGGGTGACCAACGTGAGGAGGCGGTACCAGGCTGTTGTGGCTGTATATGATTCCTCCACATGCTGCTGAGGCTCCTGATTGTTAAATGAAAATTTAACAAATTGATAAATTGCCAATATGCCTTATTTCAGCATATGTGAGTCATCCTGTCCAGTAAACACCACCAAACAGAGTCAATAGCAGAATCAGCTGTTTGGCATCGGCAGAGAAGATGTGGCGAGTTTTTCATGGGCGCAACCCACAAACTGAACTCTGCTGCTCAACCCACAAATGCATTTTTCTTTATAAATGTGGCTCCATTAATGGGAAATAAACAGGCTTTACAACAGTATAAGTTTTATTGCCAAGAAGCATTGTTACAACAAAGAAATAATGGAACAAACGCAACTCTCCTTACTTTTTGTGTTAAGTTAACTTGCTACAGATGTACAGCCACTGTGGAAAAGATAATAAAATATAGACATAAATATTAATAAAACACTGAAGGCAAAGCGAATTAAATTTAGCATCAAAAACAAATGCCAATCAGGAAACCTGCATTGATTTATGAAGTAATGTGTCAGGACCCAGTTCTGTTATACACACATGCGTCATACCGTATGTAAAGCTTTTCTTTCAGTTTACCATCAGTAACTAAATATTTCAACCAAGCTGCAGTTTATTTCATCTCTTAAGTCTCGCTCTGGGACGCCATCTCTTACAACCTTATTGTTGTTCCAAAAACATCTTTTAGCACTTTCACACTTCCTCATTGTGAACATTTGTGGTTAGCTAACACCATATTAGCTCAGTGTTATATCATAAATCACAGTGTAATCAGTGACAGCCAGAATCAGTTTCTTCTTCACCTTTGATAGTGTTGATATTTCAACTCTGGCCTCCTTTTTGATTTTGATTGGTTGGTGGGAGAGAAAATACACTGGAAAATTTTTTGCAGTATTCCAAAAAATTCACTTATTTTCATTTTTTTTTTGTTTGTTTGTTTGCTTTTCTTGTTGTTGTTGTTGTCGTGTTTAATATATGAAGGCTGAGGGTTTTTTAAATAAGGGACATCAAGTGCTGTAAATGCTGGACCTTAAGGACCAGGAAGCAGTTCAAAGCTCCTTGTGGACACAGACGCTTATGGTTTGGTATTATAATGTTAATGTTTAATATCACAAAAGTCATGGTGTAATGATGCAAACATATTTGATGTGTTTTTTTTTATGGTTTGTGTCACTTCAAAAGTTAGCGTGATATATCATTATACAGGTTAAATAAACATCCTTGATGTATTACAAAGTAACAATGTATTTATATAGCACTTTTCACGATAAATATCACAAAAAACACAAAATGCTGAAAAAAAAAGAAAAAGAAAAAAAACAGGCCAAATTTTTGAAAATGAGTTTTTAGCTGCTTTTTAAAATAGAAGACCAAATCCACAGATCTCAGATGCAAAGGGAGAGATTTCCTGTCGCAGAGGCTTTGTCATGTTGTCAGTCCTGTATGATGCAGAGCCAGCAGGCCCTTATCGCATGACCTCAGGGTCCTGCTGAGGATGGACAGACGTAAATGTTCACTGATGTACAAAGGTGCTTGTCCATGGAGGGCTCTGAAACTGCACGGACAAGTAAAAGTGGCGCAATGTTTTAGGCCATTGGTTTTCATATTTGTATATTGATGAATATATATAGGGGTAATCAGCACTCACTAGGGTTAGGGTCTTCTTCTCAGTATTTATTGAAGGCCAAATAAATGCTACCTAACCATCTGCACATTTGTGGTGCCTGGTGTTCATACCATGACACAGTGCACTATCCAGAACACCATATAATTTCCTCGAGAAGCCAGTTCCAGTTGTGCAGCTCTTTTCGTCATACAATAATTGGCACAGCTGTTGAGATTGTTAAGACCAGTGATGTTAGAATCTCAAAGAGTGTTTTTTAAACCACCACACCCTCTGATCTATATCCCACTTCAGTTAGTCCCTTTCCAATGTGTACGTCTATGCTACCGTGGTTATATTGACCAAAATAACAAGTGGCTTAGAGATGCCTACACAAAGCATGCACACAAAACATACCCAGTGAATTTCAGGTTACCTCCTCCAGTGAAAGAGGCTTTAGATGTGCTGTTTTGACGTATATTTGAGGCACACACATACTCACTGTTCATTAATCTCTAAAATAATGCCCCTGTTAACATGTAGGTTAACACACTGTTTATCCATCTAGCCATGTGACCTTGTTTATTCAACTTAATGTTCCCTAAAACCTAGAAGAAGAAATAATGTGGCTCATAATGGATTCCAGGGGCACACTTAATTGCAATATAAAGAAATTACTTGGCATCACAAACAAGTATTTGCAATAGCACAGCATACATAAGACTGCCATAAAGCTGCATGTAACAAGTAATTAAAATTCTAGACCGGAAGTTTCAGTCTTTTTGTTGATAGCGAATGGTTATAGTTATTTATTTATTGTTTCTGTAACCTTATGTCTTTCGCCTCTGGCATGTCCTAGCATTTCATTTAAAAAAATAAAATCTCTTCTGTCACTATCTGACCTTTCTCTATGAGCATGAGAGGAGGAGATCAGCTCATCTACAGAGGCAGAATGGCATTTTGCTGGCCTCTGATAACAGGGAACTCACACGGACCACCCGGCTCAGTGCCTCACACAGCTTCGTGCAGGGGCTGCTGCTGCCGCCATGCTCTTTGCATACTGTAGTGGGTAACAAACAGACACAGACAGTCGTGCCCCTCCACCTTCAGTTTAATATTGCATTTGAAGTAGACGTTAGTTTAATAGCAGTTGTTTATTTCAGGAGGAATTTTCTTTCTCTGTGGACTGACTAAGGACTAACAGTCAACTGGTATGAATTAATTAAATGTTTACTAATTGAGCACTGAGGGACGTGATGATACACAAAATCCACAGTTTGCATGTTCCAGTTTTTTTTTGTTGTGTTTGTTTTTTTGTCTTTTTAAGGAAAACAAAGCACCAACAGTTTTTTAAATTAATTTCAGAATTATTGTCTTTTATTCTCTGTGCAAATTTAAAATGCACTGGAAATATACTATAAACATGCCCTCAGGCCTCAGTCACACAGGCTTAGAGAGCGGTCGGAGACACACACACACACACACACACCCACCCCCCGGCAAGCTCTTGTCACTAGGGTGAAATGTGTATTCCCTGACTGGGTAGTGAGTGAAGGTTGCTGGCTGATGCAAAGCGGTGACACCAAAGTGCACCAGAAAACCTTGCAATTTGTTGCAAGCAGATTGCCGTGATCGCCCATCGTTTGCATGAAAGATGCCGACCTGTCTACAAACACTCGCCATTTCACTACTCGAGCTGCAGTGAAACTTGAAAAAGTGTGATGCAAACTGGAAGTGGACAAGGTTTGAATTCAAAGTAAAATCATCACATTTCAAAAGGCACAACTTTTACTCTGAAAGGAAACCATCTCCGTTTGTAGTTTAAGTACATGAGAAAAATAGTTAATCTGTGAGTAGTTTAAATCATAGTTTGACGAGCAGTTTGCACCAGAAATGTGCCACTGGTCAAAAGGCTTTTCTTTGTCTTGGTTTTCATTGATCTTGTTGACAACACTCCCACTATGATCTGTGTCCACACTGGTCATCAATGCTACAGTCACACTAGGGAAGACAGTGATGAAGACAGCAGCAGTACCAATATTATTAGTCATTATCAATCGTTTCACTGAGATTGCAATTAAATTACAATCTCATTGCCTTTGAAGACGGGGACCAGTTCTGTGACCACTCCCAGTCAGTTCCCATATTCAAAGTGACTTTAGTGCATCAAGACAGCAATGAAAAGGCGATATTGAGTCAGTCAGCTATCAGTTTGGGGTTGAATGGGGTCAAGTTGGCAATTACTTGGTAATTGGTAATGTGATGTCATTATCTGGTGACTAAGTGTGATAAATCAACAAAAATCTGTTGCCATCTACATACACAGAAATTCACATTAAACAGAAATTCACATTAATTCTTTACATTTAGAGTGAAGCCAGAACCTCAAAGATTTGAGACAGAAATTCAGAAATTTCTCCACAAATAATGACGTAGTTGCTGCAGGATTGACTGCAGAATGACCTAGGTGCTCGGCAACTTTGCTTTAATATAGGAATATAACCAGAATGCAACCAGCTGGCAGTTAGCTGAATCGATCCCGTGTCACAAAGAGACACTTTGCAGATGAGTTGTGCTCATCTGTGCACACTGACTCACATTTATTGCAGCATGTTGGAAGTCTGCCTCTGTTTATGAATTAGATGGATATTATTTGTAAACCTTAACCAGTCTGTCTGGGAGTTATTGCAGCCAATCCAAGTCTGCCTCTGATTGTTTGGAGACAGGTTGCCTCCCACCAGGTGACCTGCACAATCATCTTGCAATCAAAAGTGCTCGGCCAGAGGTCAAGTGTGCAGCGGTTCACTGCCGGAACTACTTGCGCTTGGTTGCCGAATGTGAAAAAATTTGCCAATCTTTTCTAGCCGCTAGGAAATTGCAGTCCTATTTTTACCCTAGTGTGACTGAGCCATTAGCCAGCAGGAAACTGGTTGGAAAATTCACACTTTGGTTTTTGTATTTCTTAAATACTGAGAAATAGACCAAACGAGAGTATTTAGGTAATTCATCACAATTTGCCGATACATGTAACCTTCCCAAACCCACTGAACTGGCTGCATTTCCCCTATAATTATTGTAATACTTCATGTCCTTCCCATGAACGTATCTAAAAACTGCACCCTTCAGTTAAATATCTGCTAAGAACATTATGAATGACAAAACTAAAATAAAGTCTACTGCTGCTGTTTCTCCAGTGCCATGCGAGTTTGTTCACTGATTAGATGCTGTGCACTAGTTGATTTACATTTCATTCACCCACTGTGTAGGCAATTTGCGAGTGGAATGGAGAGTATTGTGTAGTAAGAAAAGGCGAAGGAAAAAAGCCCATTGTCAGGGGACAGCATAATTAAATAAGACACTAATGATTATGTGTATAAGAAGGCAAGCTGTTTGCTCGGATGCCGGGTTGTTTTTCCCATAAGGTCAGCTGGCTGCCGAGAGATGGATAGTGCCGTCTTGAGTGCTTATGAGGTGAGGCACACAATAAAGCAAATAATTCAGTTAGCATAATGATAATGGCTCTCTTGCATATGGTAGACACTATTTCATTTCCAGTGAAGTGGCAGCTTCCAGATCTGGCAGCACAGTATTTTTCCATCAAACAAAGACAAGAAAGCTGTGCTATAACTACTTCAGGTTATCAAAACATCCTACAGCCTGGTGTCCTTCATGTTTATGGCTCAGAGATGACAAGGTCAGATGACGTCGTGAGCAAAGAAAAAGTTGCAAGATGCCATGTAGCGCCTGGAGTGGAAATAAAACCAAAGGGTTGCTGTCTAAATCCAAGCGTGCCCACTGAGCAGAAGACTTGGCTTTTTGCCCATCTGCTGTCCATCACAGAAACTGAAAGCCAGCCACTGACAGGGTGTGATTTAGACAGATGGATAGCCAGACACGTGGTGTTTATTGCCGAGAAGGTCGGACAGCAGCGTGGAACTTTACCGCCAGCTTTGAAGTCATAACTCAGCCTCGATCATTCGGTCTACCGTCTGATTAAAAATGCAAGCGCCCGACAGTGGATTTAGGCGATAAAAAGGTGGAAATAACTAGAAAAATTTGCATCATAACTCGTACACTGTAATTACTCTACTCTGAAATAAAATAGCTCATTACTAGGTGTATTTCTCGATGCCATCTGATGTTAGAAAACAAATACAATACAAAACTTTACTTTTTTCAAGGGGAAACATACTCATGCACAATAAAGCTGTTTTTTTTCTCCTTTTCTTTAACATTCAGATAAATTATATTGTGTCATCCATTTTATTTACAAAAAATGCTAAAAAAAAATATAGGTATGATGTTTCCCTTTTGTGATATTTGGTTACTGACAGCGAGATAAAAAGGCAAATCTTCTTCGCCCTTGCTTCTTCCATTAGTTTCTTTTAACAGGACACCTCATTGTGTGTAATCAGCAACCAAAACCTACCTGGTATTTTTAAACCTCAGCAAAAGGCTGTACAGTAAGTGAGACGAGCGCTTCCGTTTCCCATTCAGTGCGTAGCGAGAACGAATTCGATCCCTGATCCATTTGATAGATTGAATAAAACATTACATTTAGTCATCTCTCACGCCAAGGTGAAAAGAAAAAAAAAAAAGGGCTTTGATAACACCAGCAACACTCAGCGCGACGGGAACAACCAAAACTCCACGGGTGCGGAGAATAGCACAACGGTGGCTGTCAGAGCACCCCGCTGATTTGTCAAAGCGGCGTTCTTACACGCTTTCTTTTTTTCAGTTGTAGCAGCTCCTGAAGTGTGTTTGCAACTTTAACAGGAAGTATCTTTGAACATGCCAAGCTACTTATGATCCTGCCCGGTGCCCACCTATCGCTCCTTAATGCTTTATGCTTGGGTGTCTGCTTTCATTTATATTTCCACCAAAAATATGCTCACATGTAACTGGCTTGATGCTCTGTAAGCACAAGCTGTTTACTTAATGTCAAGTCAAATCCCCCTGGAGTAAGCTACAGAGTGGCTCAGCTCTAATAACTCTGCTCCGCTCAACAATAACGGTGCCTTTTAGCGACTTAAACGTGACCTCACCTCCTCTGACACTCGAACACTGCTGAGGCAGGTCATGGATGTTTTTCTTGTTGCTGTATTTACAGTATTGTTAGTCGTTACACCTTTTAAGAACTGCTCTTCGGGCACAGTTCGCCTTTGGTTTTTAAAAGCAGAAGCTATTTCAAATAGGTGCTCTGAATATTTTGACTGTTACTAACAACTGTTTGTCTATCCCTGCAGTGTTTAACATGCCACTGTTTAGCATCCATATGAGAAGGAGGCATTAAATGGAAAAATTATCTGTTTTGTTTCCTAATCTCACACTTCTGTGTTTTGTGGGGTTCCCCAGGTGTCTATACTGGTGCTTTTTACCATATACAAGGTAACCCTGGGAAAATCTAATATAAGTATACTGTATGTATTTACAGACTATAGTTACAGTCATGTGGAAAAGAAAATATTCACAGATCCTTGAAAGGTATACCCCATGATTCTTTAGCTTGTAGAACCATCTTCAGCAGCAATTATTTGAAGTAATCATATTCTCTATGACTTTATCAGTCCCTCACATCACTGTGGAGCAATTTTCACTCATTCTTCTTTACAACGTTGCTTCAGTTCAGTGAGGTTCATGGCATCCATTGATGCACAGCTCTCTTAAGTTCCCACCACAGCATTTCAGGCTCTTTGAGGTCTGGACTTTGACTGGGCCATTGCAACTCGACGTTTAACTAATATTTGGTTGTTAATTTCATTTCCATTCGCACTGTTACAGTTCCCTTTATTCTGGCGCTTTGTAAAGCAGGCCAAACACCAAAAATACTGTAACTTATACACAGTGTGAAGCAGTGCCATTGTAGCCATCCTTGGTGCTCTTCACTGGTTCTGAAATGATTTGATTGCACATTTTAAGCCTTGAATGATCAAGATATTGGATGTGATCTGCTTGCTGATTGGCTAGTGCTTGAAATCCTCCCTCATTTCATATAATTGTGTGAAGTCAGGATAGCTGATTGACATGCAACTTCATTGTTCTGCGTCTCACATGATTTAGCAGTTTCAAGTTCTACTCCGAAACACAAATCACAGATTTGATCGGGGGGGGGGGGCTTAGACTAATGTGATACTACAAATAATTTTATTGCAGACCATAATTCATCCTAAAGAACTCATATCTTGCCACTTATGATATCTGAATATTTAATACTATGTCTGTGTTTTTCTCATTTTCCCAGACAAACCAGAAGTTAAGATCGTGGTAGAATATCCTCAGGGTTTGACCAGGGAAGGAGAGACCCTGGAACTGTCGTGTCAAGCCAAAGGCAAACCCCAGTATGACACACACACACACACGCACACACATTTTAACTTATTAAAAACAGTGATGGGGAGAGAAGTACGCCTGTCTGCTTACAGATGCGCATCAGTGTCTTCATTGAGATGCTATCAGTGCATTGTGGGGAGTCGATCTGTCTTTTGCTATTTTCCTTTTACCGTTGAAAAGCCGTGAACATGGCAGCAGTTAGTTTGAACTGATATTAAAAAGCATGTACGCATGCAAAACTCACAATAAAAGACATTTCAGAATCGGTCGCTATTTCCGCCTACAAAAGGCAGTACCACCGTGTGGCACTTTTTACTGATAGTGCTGCAAATACAGTACTGCATTTTCAGTCGAGTCCTTGTACCCGACCATTTTCAGAGGATTTTTTGTTTTGTTTTTTTAAGCCACTTAACACTGATCTATGAATCATTCAAGCATATAAAAAGCACCAAAGATCCAGTTTTAAATAGCTTCAGGCACTTTCTTATTAGCAGCGTGTGACAAAACATAATTTCTTCCCACTTCTTTGGCTGGATCTATTAAAAATGCCAAAGGTGACACAGTTTGACCATCACAAAATAGTATTTTTCCAGAAATGAGGTGATACACAAGAGTTATTAGCCAAAACCTTTGCATATCCCAGACAGGTGTGGAATTTGCTGTTTAAAAAACTCTCAGGAAACTGAGAGGTCCTTAAGAAGTAGGGAAAAAAGTCCAGCACAGACCCGATACAGGACCTGAGAGATGCATCTGGCCCTTCAGTTGATCCATTTCCTGTTCACTGAAGCCTCATCAGAAATGGTCTCAGTGGAAGGGCGGCTGTCAAGAAGCCGTTCTTAAGGAAAACAGGGAGGTGTGCCAGATTAAACTGAACTGACACTGTCACCAATTTCCCATTTTCCTGGTAAATGACAGGTGGCTTGAGACTGTATGTATGTGAAACAAACACAAAACATATTTCATATGCGACTGCTCTTTGGTAATTTAGGTCATTTATAAAAAATGTGGCTGCTGAAACCTTAAAATTATGAAAGTATTAGACATTAGATTGTTCTGCTGGAAAATTCTGTCGTGTTCCACATTTTCCATTTGTACTGACTACAGCATTATTCAGCTTTTTTATAGTTACATTTCAACACTGAACTGAGGAAAGATCGTGGTGTATTTGAATTAAAAGAAAAAAAACAACAACAACAACAAAAAAGCCAACAGTGACTTGACACACAATGTGTTTATTTACATTCAATCAAAACCCAATTCAAAGTGCTTTTGTTGCCTAAACCCAACCACAGATGGGAGTCTGGATACAAAACCCAGTCTTTTGTGTGAGAGTGGCTTTGTACGCCCACCATCCACCAAAAACACCTCCTGCTGTCTATGTTACAATTTGTAAATGTGGAACACTGGCACATTTATTCAAAAGAAAATGTTAATCTAATGCACCCAGACAGTACGTTCAACCTAAACATAAAAAAAAAATCAAAACAAAACACAAAAGCACAATTAGGTTGTCATTTATTGGAGACTTTGTTGGACTATGAGACACGCAAATATAGAGTACATGTTGCTATTCACAGTATTGTACATTAATTTCATCTCAGGCTGCCAGACCATTCATAGTTACACAGCACCTTTGAAGTTATAAAAGGACATGAGTCCAAAGACTTTCCCCTTTTGTAGTTAGCTTTAGACCGCACAATAAAAGTGAACGGTGAAAAGCGGGCAGAAAATATTCTACTGGATTTGAGACCTCAGAAGCAGCAGTGGGTTTAGTTTAGGTAAAAATGCAAGGCTACCATAAATTTGGTGATACTGAGCGGGACTGTGGAAAAATTATCCACTTTCTCATTCCTTAAACTGACATCACTCGTAATGCCGTCGTTGAATCGTTGTCTGAGTTTTTATTCTCTTTTGAGTCCAAGCATAACATTAAACTACTGCACACTTCTCCAAAGTACGAGTCTGTGGCTTTTATATTGAAAAGAAAATATACAAAGTTCGTCTGTGCATATATATATATATATATATATATATATATATATATATATATATATATATATATATATATATATATATATGATAAGCGGAAGTGGATGGATGGATGGATGGATGGATGTCTGTGCATATATTGAGTGAGATTACATCTAACATACTGTACTGTGCAAAGTCTTGAGCCACCACTCATTTCTTTATATTTTGCTCAGAAAAAATGGGAAATATGTGCAGTTTCAGTGGGGCTAGGTTAATTGGTGATTCTAAAGTGTGCATAGGTGTGAATGTGAGTGTGAATGGTAGTCAGTGTTTCTGTTTTAGCCCTGAAACCTGTCCAGAGTCCAGGACCCTGCCTCTTGCCCCATGGCTGCCTGGGTAGGAATAGATCTCCAGGCTTCTTGAAGGACATTCAAAGCTCTTCTTTGGATATTTTGCTCTGTTCTCTGTCAAGATGATCCCACAGCGCTTCAATAATGTCGAGGTCCGTGCTCCGAGGATTTCATTCCATGACTGATAAAGGGGGCAGATGCATCGCAAAGGTCCAGTGTCAGGTCTTTGCAGGATGTTTTTCAATTTTCTTAAGGACATGACATTCAGATGCTGTTCATCTGCTGTAGATAGCATTTGGGTCTTCTGCTTCTTCCTTTGTCCTCCATTTGTCCAGTTTCATCAACTTACTGGTGCAACAATACGATTTTATGGCTGTCAACCTTTGTTATCTTTGGCATTTTTCATAGATGCAACTAAAGAAATGGAAAAAATGTTTTGTTTTTGCAAAAGGCTGCAAGTGTCTAAAGAGACATTTTAAAATTGGTTCTTTGCTAAATTTTTCATGTTTAGGCACGACACTGTTTCATTCCCTTTTTGTGCTTGAATGAATGAATGGTCAAGTGACAAAACAAAAACATTCCTCTTAAAGTGAGTGAAAAAGCAGCCATCGTCCAAAGAAAAACTTTGAAAGACCCTCAGAAGTGCCAGGAGAACTGTTCTTCAAGACTACTGTAAAAATGGAAGCAGAGCATAAAGAAACGAGGGGCGACTCAAGACTTTTGCACAATTCTGCATATTCTGTTCTTTGAGTACGCTACAAAGGTTTTTAAGGTGATATTTTCAATGGCAGTGAGTCAACAACATGACCTTGTTGAGTGGCTCCTGATTTTTGTTTTTGTTCTTGCAATGGAATCAGACTTTTAATGATCTGATTTTACCAGACACTCTGAAAAAAAATCTGTTTAGCTTTTTCTTGAGGGCACAGTGTGACAGTGGTGATCATCTAATTTTATTTGTAGACTCCAGAGGGGCTTCTGGCAGAAAACTTGCAGACTGTAACCCAATGAAAACCCACATAACCGTCCTCTTTTCCATATGTGTAGGGGAACCTACAGTGCCCAGTGAATATAAAAAATGTGAAAACGCTCTCTGTGGAGATACTGTTGGTGTTGTCCGTCTTGGGTTTCTGTAAAAATTTGGTGCTGCAAAATAGCTGAATCCATAACAGCGGACCTCGTCCCTTTGTAGGTCTAAACGGTCTCAAAAACAGTGATTATTATTTTCAGTTGATTGTACGCCAATACAAACATAATTATGAATGTTGTAAGGTAATGCATTTTTTGTCTAAATTCTACTCACTAGACTTTCAAGGCCCGCCCCATTTGGAAGAAGCAAGCATCTCTCAAATCTCCAGAGTTCCTCAGGAACATCTCTTCAGTCCCGTTCTCTTTACGCTGCAATATTAACACCGCCTGATTAGTATTGTTAGGGCCCCTTTCACAGGTGTCCATTCTGGAATTGATAGATAACCTTTAAAGGTGCCCCATCGTATCTGGTGCAGCACTTCCTTTGAGCCTGTGGGTTGTGGCTATGGTGCATCCTGCAGATGTTCTATCAGACAGCCAATACTCTGGGCTCTTGGTCTTGCTCCTTGAGCTTGTCTGTGGACTAATTGCTAATTGGTGGGACACATTGTCCAGCTGATGCAGGCCGGTTCCACAGGCAGTACTCTTGCCATGTGGAGTGTTCAAAATACCATCTACATGAATGCCACTACCCAACATTAAATTGTAACAGGACAATCTGTGCCCTGCCCTGGCCTCAAAATAGTGACTCATGAGCATTGCCTCATAGATGCAAACTTAGTTTGTTGGTGACAAATTACAAAATTGGAAATGTCAAATGACACGACTCTGTGAAAGAAGAAGCTAAGATTGGTACATAAAGCCGACAAGCACAGTGTGTTGTTGTACTCAACACTGGCTCTAGAACTAATCTCCCAGAGAGCAGAGAGTTCTTCTAATTAGCCAATGGAGTTCGGCTGATGGATAGAATAGCTGTGAAAGTACAGTTTCAGGAAGAAAAACTGTGACTGGAATGTGATAAGGACCTGGGTCCTAGCTAGTCTAAATACCCATTACTGGATATATAATCACGTAATTGAATGGCTTCTATGTTCGTTTTTCAGACTTCCAAAGGGGAAATTTGAAAACTGACCTGTAATTATGAAATACATCAGAATTACTGTGTGATATTTTGAGCAGGTATTTAATTACTGCTACTTTAAAATTGGAGGACTGAGCAGAAGGGCATTAATAATAGTGAGGGGAGTGGGTCCTAATGTCTAGCAGTTAGAATTTCTGTAGGCAAAGAGCTGAATAGACAGGATGTTTTTTTTTCCTCCTAAATGATGACTGATAATATTTTGAAGGTATCTAGGGAATGTGTATGAGGCTGAGAGACAGTATGCTGACGGATTCGAGACACTGGATGTGCACTCATGAAGTCAATTCTGCGATTAAAGTTAAATGATTGTTTGTGGTACACAGAGCCGAGAACTGAAAACAGTCCTCAACTAATTTTCCTCACCGTTTTGAAAACTTACAGTGACTCGGTACAAATCAGTCCTTTGAAATGTCTAGCCTTATCATCTGAAAGCTCCTGCTTGTTGCTCATTAGGCTATTATTTCACCTGCATCGCCGGTAAACCCAGGTGTTGGTTTGTTTAGATGACAGGTCTTTGTGATATGAGATGTAATGGAGTGCAAATGAAACCATTAGGGAGAGCAGGGTTGAGTGCAGGCCTGAGAGCTTCCAGCAGGAGATCTGCTGAACTGTTCAAATATCAATAAATTGTAGTTGGTGCTGTTCAAATCTATCAAATTAGTTTGTTGACAAGCCAGTTTAAATTTGAACAGAACAGCACAATCATGAGATGAAGATGCTGTTATGAAATTTACATTGCAAACAGTAACGCCGCGGGTCTTTCTTTTGTTCAGATTCGAAGGTAAATGACAGCCTTGGAAAAAATAATAATAATGCCTTACTCTTATACAAGGTACCTGAAGACGCTTTACAATTTCAAGCACCATTCATTCACACCTCAATCATACTTGGTGGTGGTAAGCTACTAATGTAGCCACAGCTGCCCTGGGGCAGTCTGGCAGAGGTGTGGCTGCCAATTCGCGCAACCACCACCAAACACACAACCACATTCACACTTAGGCAATGTTAAGTGTCTTGCCCAGGGACACCCCGACAGCACACGCTCAGACGGGGACCCGACCAGTTGCCCTGAGGTGAGCACCTACCCACTGCGCCACTGTCACCCCATGAAAAGTCAATGTTTTCTGGAACCTTTAAGCTCGAGAAGTAGCTTGAAATTTTTTAGTTTGCTTTTATCATACGGATATAGCTTATGATTCACAACATTTATAATGGATTTGAATGCAGACCGAGAAAGCTCGTGTTCGTTCCCAGCAGAGTCGCTGTTTATGTGTGTCGCTCGCCACAGATGTCAGCAAGTGCATTTATGGAGGCAGACACACAAACAGATAATTGTGTTAGTGACAAATGGAACTTAATAATTGTGTAAGTGACAAATAGAGCTGGTGTACCTTGGAGCATACTGAGCTTGTAAATGCAGAGATTGGGCTGCAGTCGTGGGTTAAAAAGTTTCAGTTTTCTTCTTGAGATGAGGTCACAGGTGTGTGCTGGTGTCAGCGCAAACAAACTACAGCTGTGCGGGATAGTTAAAAGTTGAAGTGCATGAAATCTGGTTTTTCAGGGAAGCATTCTGTTAAGGGAATATGAAAAACTAACCATTGGTGGTTATTACTGAAACCTGATTGGCATTAGTTTTCATCCTTAGAGGTCACAGTGAGGTCTAGACTGTCTGAGCAAGCAAAAATGCAAGCCGACATAATTAATCCTAATTTCTCCATATAACAGAGTAGTGTGTTATTTTAATCTTTTTTTGTTGTTGTGCATTTACAGTACTCTGCAATGATCTCGTGCCACATTTTCATTTCTTTATCTTTTGCTATTCATTTTGGCTATCCCAGCGATTTCTTGAAATGTGCAAACATACGTGGAAAAACAAAATATAGAGCAAGAACTGTTTCTAACAATCTTCAAAGTCAGGATCTGCTATGATGACCTTTATTCTTCAACACAGCTTTCTTATGAGTTCTTTAAGCAATCTTCAGGTATGTGTGTTTGGCGCTTATAAAAATGAAGCCATTGCCAATCAGATGCTTTCCAGATGTTACTGGAAGATTGCCAACACCACCAGCTTAAATGCAGCCCCAAACCATGATGGCGCCTCCACCGTATTTTACAAATAGGGGGAGACACTCACTCTTGTACTTCTCCTCTGACTTCTTTTACATTTTGACAGTGATTTGCACCAAAAATTTATCATTTAACAAGATCTCTTACCGCTGATTTTCAGTCCAGTTCTTGTGTAATTTCACATACATCAGCCTTTATTCCTTGCTTCCTTAAGACTGGCTTCTTGACAGCCACCCTTCCACCAAGACTATTTCTGATGAGAGTTTAGATGGATCAACTAAAGGGTCAGATGTTTCTCTCATGTCCTGCGCCAGGTCTGTGGTGGAATCTTTCTATTTCTTAAGGACGTGACTTTCAGATGTTGTTCATCATCTGTGGGTAATTTTTAGACCTGCCACTTCTTCTTCTTCAGTCCTCCACTTATTCAGTTTCCTCAAATTTCTTTAAGGGCACATTGCACACCAGGCTGAGATACTGTATGCCAAGTTTTCAGTTAATAGCTCTTTGGGAATCATCTTGTTGGTGCACAAATACAAGTTAATGCCTGTCAGACTTTGTTATCTTTGGGATTTTTGTGGATTAAACTAAAGAAATGGGAACAAATTATGTGTTTTTTGGGGTTTTTTGGCAGTAACAAAGTTCCTGAAGATAGTTCTTTGCAAAGTTGTATGTTAACACTGGTTCACTCCGTCAGTTGGGTGTGATTTTCATGCTTGAATGATTCATAGGTCAGTGTTAAGTGGCGTAACAAATAAAACAAGCTTTCCTCTGACTGCACTAAAAATGTGTGTTTTTTTTTAAAAAGCATCAAATGTCCAAAGGAAAACTTTGAAAGACCTTCACAAAGCACGGAGAACTATCATTCAAGGCAATTTCTTAAAATTACAGGAAAGTCTGGCTCCTTGGAACCAAAATATATATTTTTTTAAATTGAGGGATGGCTCGAGACTTTTGCACAGTAAATATTTGTGTGCTCTAACCATGCAGGCACCTTCACGTTTGCCTACACAAATGTGAAGGTGCAAACTTTAAATTGGTTTCAACCTCAGTCATAATCCAGTCCTAACCATGAATCAAAGTTAGAACCAATCTCACTTTACACTTTCCTATCTGAGGCTGCAAAAGCCTGTGTGAGACTCTGAAAGGTAAAGGCACACAAACACACACACACAGATCAAAATAGTGTGTACTCCGGGATGTCCCTCCCCCCACCCCCAGTTTTCATACTTGGCATAGAGACAAGCTCACTACCCGTATTCATTTTATAAAGATGAAAACACAATCAATACAGTGAGCCGGGAATTGGAAGTCATTTTCATTAGAGCTGCTGAGAGTTGTGCAGTCATTACCAGCAGATAGCACAGGGGGCCCCGACTGCAGGCAGCCATTTGTATTCTAGACGCCTGCCCTTCCTATCTCCTTGCAACCCCATCTTACCTCTTCCGTCTATCTCTTCCTCCTTCCCTAGATTCACTTTTCCCTGCTCACAACATCTGATGCGCCTATAGAAACATTTTCTTCTAGGTTGTGTTTCTAACGCCATCTGAGGAAGAGATTCATATTTCTAAATGTTTTTTTTTATTATTATTTACATTTCTCTTCACCTAGAGAACGCTTGCAGTAGATGCGGACCTCTCTCTTTCAAGCCGTCCACCACAGCCATTAGAAACACTTGTGGTTTTTGTGTTTGTTTTGCTATTGAGCTTCAGCTGGTATCTCATGTTTTCTTTTTTCCCCGGATTTTGAGCCTCATCTTTTTTCTTTTTTTTTAACCCCCTCCCATTTGCTTGCTCCCTTCACACCGAATGTTTTCAAATGGAGGGAAACAAGTTAAAACACCACAACAAAATGCAACAAGAGAGCCCATCAGCACACGCTCAGGGGAAATAACAGTAGCTGGCAGTGGCCATTGGAAGTTGCAGCAGCAAAATAGAGGTGTTTTGTCTTTTTCTTTTCTCCTCACCCTTTGTGACTCTGGGCACTTTGAGCTCATTGTCATAAAAATGGAATCTGTCACCCTGCTATAAACCTCAGTCAAGGTAGAAAAGAGAACAAAGAAAGACGCTTGGTAGGCAGCCACCTACAGAGCTTCTCTAAGTATACAAGCATGAAAAGCCTGCAATTTTAAGACAAGACTGCTGCACGGTTATTGTTACTTTCAGTGGCATGCAAAGGTACAGATGTCATTTCAATATGTCTTGGTTTGTTATGGTCTAAACTGCCATAATTTACCCTTATTTCATGTTGATAAAGAGACTGAAAATACAAAAACTGTTCTAATCTTCAGAGAAATAGAAACATGCTACATGTAGGTAACGTTTTCACGTGTTAAAAGGACACGCAAATATGTCTGTGCCATAGAACAATCATATGTTAAATAGTTTTGACTGATTGAGTTGCATGCTAAAAAAGCACTGGGTTGAAATTAAATTTAAAAAAAAACTTAGATGCACAGACAAACTTTGGTCTTCGTGCTCATATAAATAAAATCCTGGGTGTCAGAGTGTTACTACTATCAACACAGCATGCCACCAACATACTGCCGTTTGTAAAACAAAAACAACCTGACCTTGAAAAGGAAGCAACAAAGAAGGGCTTGAATGCTGCTACAGTGATGCTGAGTGCACCGTGAAAAAGATCCTGGAACTTGGAAGAAAAAAGCTAAGCAGTGGGTCCTTCCAGCACATTGTTTAACCTAGTCATTTTTATGGAGCCCAAAGCCTATGATGTAATAAAGTGCATTAAAGCTCAAGAGATGAAGTTCCTGGTGGCCTTTGGATCTGTCCTCATGAATCTCTGTGATTTTCTGTCGATTCTGATGTTTATTTCATGAACTGACACTAAAATGTAATTACTCTGCAATAAAATACTAAATTGTACTGAAGATCAAAATTCAGTTACAATTTTCCAAATATATTGTGCAAGTGTGAATACTACATATACTACATGTTTTAAAGAGAACCAAAAGGAATATACAGTAATCCGGTTTCACTGTTCATACAGTCATAGAATATACTGAAATATCCATATATGAAAATTTCATTTTTACATTTTATTTTTAAATGTTTACTCAAATAAAAATGCATAGGTGGAAAATGATGATGACATGTCTTTGTTTTCGACCTTTAATTATTAATCAAACTGACTAAAAGACCAATAAATAGGCAAGGATGATCTAATCAAGCAAAACTGCCCAGATTCCGGTTTGCAAGCTCAGGAAAGAGAATTTCATTTAAAGTACTTAACGAAAAGGTTTTTCAAAGAGAAATAAGCCGTGCTCACAAACCAGCCAAATCTAATATATCACAAAGCTGATCCTGCTCTTACATTTGCTCTAATTGTAACAGAGGGACTTTGCACTTTGTAGTATTTTCAATTATGGTTAATTTATGTAGGGGGCTGGGGCTTTTTCCCACTTTCAAACAGGATGAAAGATGATTTTAAGAGTTGCTTATTCTTCATATGAATCCCATTAATTTTACACAGGATATCCAGTATAATAGCAAATCCATTACATATGCTAAAGAACAAAATAAGAGATCAGCGAGAAGAGCTCCGAGACCGTCTGAGGCTAGCTGAGGAAGAACAATGCCTCCGCATAATATGATCTAACAAGAGCATATCGGGAGGAACTCACCATCTGTTCCGTGTTTAGGCTCTAGCAGTGGTATTATTGATCTAAGGATAAAAAAAAATGATCCATGCTTTGTTCATTCAGCATTTGGATACTTTGGGTTTCGATGCCAAAACAATAGTTTAAAGTTATATCACCTTTTTAATTTTCTTTTCTTATTCCCGAGAGCTCACTGGTGTAAACTCTGGTGTTTTCATTTCAGGCCACAGCGGGTGAACTGGTTGAAGGTGGACGACGACGTACCGTCCCACGCGGTCATCACCGGCGCCGACCTTTACATCGAAAATCTAAACAAGTCGTACAATGGAACCTACCGTTGTGTGGCATCCAACTCAGTTGGGGAGTCTTATGACGACTACATCCTCTATGTCTACGGTATGTTCAGCAGTCACCAGCCCACTGATATTTTGTTATATATTTTACTAAACATGTCTCCATTTGGACTTTCCGAGGCTTCCTTTCTTCCTTCAGAGGACGAATCGTAATAAAGTATAAATAGTCACTTCCTTGTTCTCTGTCTGAATTATAATAAGATTTGAAAATCATCAGCCCTTTGGCCTTTTTCAACAGGTTTTAGAAGAGGGAACATAAACAGCAGAATAATTAATGTGTAGAAGGACGAATGATTTTTAAGACTGGTAAGCTGTTAGCACTGGTGCTCATTACTAGCACTTGTAGCATACTGAATACTCTTTTGGCATAATCCAAAGCATGCAGACTGACTTTGAAATAAGGGGCTCTGTTTCAGTACAGCATACTTATATAGACTTATTATATTTCTATCAACAGCTTTTCACTACACTCCATTCACAATTTTAAAAGAGATTAAATAAAAATATATATAACTGAATAGTTATTAATTAAACTAAAAAAAAACAAAAACTAAAATATCAAGTGGTCTTTTTAGATGACTTTAAAATATGTTAAGCACACTGGGTAGTTTGAATGATTTCCAAAATTCTGAAAATGGCCCTGAGCAAAATAAGGTTCCTGCAGGTCCTGGCAGGGTGCTAGAAGGTGGTTGACAACTGGAGAGAAAAAAAACAATAAGCGCTTCAAATCCCTTCAGTGAGTGGTTTGCTTTGGAAGTAAACGTCGCTACATCCGCTCCACTTGAGTATTTTATTCCTTTATTCCTCACATCAGTTTCATTTACTTGCCTTAAAATTAGCCTTAAATGGCTTTATGATCCGTACAACAAATGATAACAATTCAGGTAAGGACAAAAATTACTTTTATATAAGGTGCATTCTATTTTTCAGACCCCAGCTGGGATCTTTGATTGAGGGGTGTTAAGCACAGGTCCACACACCTGGGGTTACACAATACCGGCTTCAACCTACTTGCACCAGTTTTACTCATTTCTATTGTTTCCATGTTGGTCTAGCATCCTCTTATGTATGTATGTATTTCTGGCAATCTCATAAACATAATCTAAACATGCTTTTTCTGTCGTTGGCACCAATAACATTTTATCCCCGAGCAAGGCATTATACTCTAATGTGCTCATTTTCCCTGACCAGAATGACTTCACTATCCCTTTTGGTAGACCCTGAGCATGCAGAGAAATAATTTGGCTGCTATTGTCAGATGGAATTAGCAGAGTGGAAAGGCTTGTGTTTTTTTTTTTTTATGTGGGATGTGAAATAGAAGTTCAGTGCCTGATGGACACCAGCTGAAAAGATGTTATTTACAGCAGGGCGAGCTGCTGTGCTAATGATGAGTACAATAAACCAAGAGAGGTACCATTGCAGACCAGGAAATGGCTCACTGCCACCTGCTATATTATAGTTATTAGTGTATGGTAGCAGTGTCTTTTCCAAGACTTGTTTTTTTTCATTTGGTAAAGAGTCAAGGATAGGCAGCAGTGATCTGATCTGACACAGACATTATTCTAAATAGCTAACAGACAAAATACTCTGTCTTGTAGGAAAATATGATGTTGGAAGCATGTTTTTAATCTAGCAGCATTCACATAAAATGCATTTTTCATATTAAACGCATGCTCGTCTTTATTATATTTTCTATATGTCTATTCTGCACCAAATTGTAACAGGAGAAACATCGTACTTGTAACTCTAATGTGATTACTAAATTCAGTATAGTGATGTGATGCATTCCTGCTTTACAAAAACTGGAAGGTGACTACAGTAATAGTGCTGCTGCGTGTGTGTGTGTGCATGCAGGTGTGTTTGTAAGAGGAGTAAAAGTTAACCTTTAAGCCATCTTGTGACTCTCAGTTGCAAAATTCATAAATCACAGGTTTGCATTCAGTACAAATTTTTGTGGTATTTGTCGCTGGCATTTTGTGCGTCTCTCTCAGTATTCCTAACCAACAAAACCCCATGGTGAGGGCTGCAAGTCGGCCTCTCTTATCCACCCACACTCCCCCTGGTGAGAGAAACACAAAGATAATCATGGCGCAACATGTGGGCAACTAAAAGCCTTGCACGAAAAAAAAAAAAAAGACATCCGCCATTAAAACCACAGAAGACCTCCATCCTTTTAGAGCTAGTCTTTTGATGACTTTGATGTGTCCGTGGGCCCCACGCTCCTAATGTCTACAGTAATTCAGCAGCCAGTCGTGCCAAATATTCGCCTTGCTAATGGGAAGACAGGATATTGTGGAAGAGCTGTCAGAAGCTGATTCTCATATTATGTTTCAGAGCTCCTTCCAACACACATATGCGCACACACACACACACACATGCGCCACCTGCTGCTCCTACACCATCAGCACCATGAAAGCATCTCCGCGGCCAACCTTTTACATCAGCAGCAGCTGTAAGGAGGGCTTGTCTGTACACAAAAACATGACCCCTATAGGCAATAGGAGTGAGTAATAATAGTGAGTCAGACTAACCGTAGCTTTGTTCTTGTGTGTCTGTTTGTTCGGTTTAGATGAAATGAACTCTGGTGCATATGCCCATTCAATTTGCTGTGTTTGGGTTGGTGCGATAGCTGCCAGTCACACTGTGAGAGCTGTCAGTTAAACGAAATAACTGGATCGTGACCACCTGGAAAGTAGCATTCCACACAGCATTCCGCTTCCTGCTGCCAAACTCTGCTAAGATTCATTTGAGGTGGTACAAAAAATAGACCACTCATTTCATAGATGGATATTATTATTGTGAACTGTATTCAAAATCCAGATTACTATAAAAAAAAAATCACCAATCAACTGTTAGCTGTTGTGACTATGATTTACAGATCAATATAAGCAATGCACAGTGAAAATGTATGCACAAAGCAAAACAAGTAACTTGTTAGTCATAGCACAGAGATGTTTCGGGTGCAGCCTGTCTCCTCCCACTAATGAGTAAAATATGTAAAATATAGCAAGTTATTGTCACATCATAGAAAATTAAATTTTTTTGTGTGTGTGTCCCAGTGCGATTTATACGTACACCTTGCTAGTACAGGGTTGGACCCCCTTTTGCCTTCAGAACTGCCTTAATGCTTCATGGCAGAGATTCAACAAGGTTGCTGGAAACATTGCTCTGAGATTTTGGTCCATATTGAAGTGAAAGCATCAGACAATTGCTGCAGATTTGGATGCAAATCTTCCGTTCCACCTTATCCCAAAGCTGCTCTACAGGATTGAGGTCTGATGACTTTGGAGGTAATTGGACTACAGCGAACTCATTGTCCTTCTCAAGAAACCAGTCTATGATTTGAGCTTTGTGACTTGGTGCTTTATCCTGCTGGAAGTAGCCATTGGAAGATGGGCACACTGTGGCGATAAAGGGATGGGCACGATCAACAACAATACTCGGGTAGGCTGTGGAACTGAAATAATGCTCAGCTGGTCTTACGGGGTCCAAAGTGTGCCAAAAAACATCCTCCACATTGCACCACCACCAGCTATAGCTACAAGGGGATGGATCCATGCTTTCATGTTGTTCCCACCAAATTCTGACTCCACCACCTGAGTGAAATCAAGGTTCATCAGACCAGGCATGTTTCTTCAGTCTGTGGCCCCAAAGCATCTAAAGTCACGCTTCTTCCCCATTCTGATGCTTGGTTTGGAATTCAGCAGCTCGTCGTGATTGTGCCTAAATGTACTGAGTTGCTGCCATGTGATTGGCTGATTAGATATATGTGTTAATGAGCAGTTAAACACGTGTAACTAACAAAATGTCCAGTGAGCGTGCACTCCATCCAACCTAACGGACTGGAGATTTGGTTTTCCCTGACAAATTGATGCACACAAACATACCGAATTTAGTTTAAACTCATTAGAAGTCGACAACAGCGCCACCATACTGATTTTGCTGGAGTCTTAAAAGTAACGCCGAGCCAAATAACAGCTGCTCAGCACGTTATTACAATTATTATTCAGCTGTGCCTGAAATAATGAAAAGAAGTTAGCGCTAGCTTTTTAAAAGATCTCAACAACAACAGCTTGACCAAAACTACTGTTTCAAATGAGTCCATTTTTGATCTCAGTCTCAGGCCTTGGTCAATAATGCTTTGTTAGTTATACTTTGGTTCAAACCAATGTATTTGTTACACAGTTTACCATAAATATGTGCATGAGAAGCAGAAAAGAGCAGCATGGGCTTCTGTTCGGTCCTTAGTTCCCTGCTTGGGATCTTAGTATAGCTTTTGAAGGAAGAGGCAACAAGATGTCTTGTTATTCCTTGGTGTAGACCAAATAAACTGATTTACATGTGTGAAAGCAGCCTTTTGTTAACTGGGTAGATTAAAGAGTCCCATAAAACAAATAAATAAGTAAATGCATCTTAATTGTAGCCCTATATTGTTGCCTCCAAGCTTTCATTAAGGTGCATCATATCATAAGATCCTGCATATGTATGCAGGATAATAATGATGACGCCAGTAATACCAGGCCAAAAAAATAGAAACATGTAACCTGCTACCAGTGTTATTGCTTCAGAACGTACAGCACAAGAAGTTGTCATGAAAAAAATTTTTTTTTAAAATGAGTTTCATATCATGAAAATTCTCAGCCTCTCTGTCAAGCTTGGGCCTTAAAGTAGACATTACCGCTGTGCAACTTAAAGCCTTCATTGTACCTCCACCATCATTACTCCCAGTGCTCCACAGCCCAAACTAATGCAGCCATATAGCCAGCATTTCCTCTAATACATTTGAGTCCTAAATATTGTGACCCTAAGTGATGGAGAGCACCGTGAGACTGGCTGACACTAACAATGTTAACAGTGAAAAGAGAGCAGTCTGTACGGCTCCAGCTCTCACTGCCTCTCATACTTCACAGGGTAAGAAAACACAACCATCAGGGTTTTCCTTTCACAGTCGAGTGAGACCCAACGCCGAGGGGTTTTAAGTTGTTTACAGGCTGCCGCTTACCCAATAACTGAGTTCTCTTCTACTCTGCTCCTTCACCAGCACTGGATTTTATTGCACACTAGCAGCATGTTTAGTGACCCTGTTGCTCTCAGTCTTCCTCCTAGTTGCTTTACACTTCCTCTCCTTCAAATTGCACGGCAGTTTTCTTTTCCCCCACAAATCACTGTTATCTCTCAGAGTCGCATCCAGCACTCCTTGAAGAGTGTCCCAAAACACCCTGCTCAAGCTGCCTGTGCTCTTAGTTGCTTAAATTGCACTTGAGTGGAAGTGAAATTGCAGATGTAAAATGTTCTGAGGAGGAAAAGTAATTCATCACCTCCAAAACAAATTTGCATTGACTTTATGTTTTGAATCCCTTCTGTCTGTTATTAAGACATAACAAGATATATGGGAGGCAATATTTTAGATATTTTTTAAAGGGTTGTCACCACAGGCAAGCATGGATTGTGACTGATAGTGGCTTTCACTCTTTAATTACACTGACACACAGTTTCATGTGGAAAAGACTGACAGGTGCTCATCGAGTGTTGTTGCTCAAAAACACCCCATAACATTTATTAATGAATACCGAAGTATATTTTGTTATATTTGTAGATGTTATGTATCATAAACACATTCTCAAGAACGTAATACGGCAAATAATTTAAAATCTCCTCAAAGCAGAAAGCAGGATCACTTTTTGCCTTCGTAACAGAGTCTCAGGCTTTAAATCAGCCGTACATTGAGCTCAGAAACATCATAGTTTAAAGAAATGCTTTGGCATTTTAGTTGCTCTTTAGATATTTTGTAACTTCTCTATGGAAATGGAAATCAAACTTCACAGTTCAAAGATACACAGGAGGCCAATATTTTATACACATTTATATCTTCGGAATCGGAAAAATTCACGGGCTCTGAAGAGTGACCGGAAAAATGAGACTGCGGGTACAAACAGTGAAAATGAGCTTTTGAAGGTGTTTTGGCTCTCCCTCAGACACAGAGTGCAAAAGTTGGTCATTCAGGAGTTAGTCAGACTCCTCTACATCAAATGGAACTAGGATGCCTCCTGGGTGCCTCCTAGGAGAGGCGTTCGAGCGAGTCCGACCAGGAGGAGGCCCTGAAGCAGGACCCTGGACACCTTGGAGAGATTACATCTCGTGGCTGTCTTGGTAACAAGTTGGTGTTCCCCCAGAAGAGTTGGAGGAGGTGGCCGGGGAAAGGGAGGTCTGGGGATTTAGACTGCTACCCTCGAGACCCTCGAGTGTCAAGAAGTGGATGGATGGATGAAGAGTGACGTTTTATTTGTGCTGCAGTGTACTATACTGTGATATAGTAGTACAGTATACTATAAACTAGCCAGTGATTTACAGGCTCATGCAGGGTACATGGAAAAGATTATTTTAATTCATTTGTAAATATCTGAAATTGCCATTTGATTTAAGTCATGAAGTAAGAATGAACTGAAGTAATGGATCAGGTGTTTACTGGTTAAATTAAGTGGTTTGTAAAGAAAATAAATAAAATAATATGTAAGTTGCTGCCTGAAAGTAATGGATAAATGGACAAATACTGGATAAATTGTGAATATAATTTGTAGATTTTTGCTAAATTATGTTAAAATTAAAAAATGGTTGTAGATGTGATTAGTAAAAAAAAAAAGAAAAAAAAAGGTGAAATTTGTTTTCTAAAATGATAGAAACCTTTGAGAGGTGAAGGTAATAATAAAGTAAAGCATAATAAATAATGGATGCAGGGCTATAACCAGGTCCAGGTAACTCTGAAGGGTAGCGCCACTGCAGAGGTTAATAATCCAATTAATTTCAATTTTATTTATATAGCGCCCAAAGGGTAAAGACCCTACAATAATTGCAGAGAAAGTAATAATATTTAAATGAATGATTTTCACATAATTTAAAATCAAACTATTCTCATTATGTGAGACAGTATTGTTGTTTTATTGAAACAGTTGCAAGTTTTAAAATGTTTTTGCTATATGCTGTGAATCAGTCTGGAGCTATTTTTTTTCTGATTTTTTATTTTTTTATTTATTTTTTTTATTGTTTGGCGTTATTACGGTGCAAATATAGAGTTCCCGTCTCATCTGGCGCTCACACGGAGTTCTTTAACTCACTGGCTTTAGCAGGAATGATTCCTGTCAGGCTGTATTTCAGGGCTTCCTGCAGTCCTGCTCCATTCGTTCAAACCAGAAACACTGATTCATAAGCCTCATCAGTAAACAAGGCCTGGTGACTCAGCGGGAGGAAAAACACATTCAGCCTGTCACATTTGAAAGTCAATGAGCTCCAGCATTCTTTGATACATTGCACCAGCTAGCCACCAATAAGGAGAGATGTAGTGTACGTTCAGACAGTCTCGCCAGTGTTTCTTTGAATCTTTTTTGTAATGCTAAGTTTTTAATGAGTTGTTGACACTGATGATCCCAAACATCTGCTGGACCCTCGCAGTTCATGATGGGATAAAACCAATTAAGACAGCACCACCCCCAAGCTGGAGTTTGTTGGCTCTCAAGCATGTGTGAAACTCATCAGTTCAAGCTTCGCCTGCCAGCTGACTTCCCAATGGATCATTTCTCTCTCCCTTTGTCTGCTCATTGGTCTGTACAGTCTTTTGTTATGTCAGCGCTGTCTTTAAATAACAGAAGTGTGGATAGATTAAAACTATAACATACACAGAGTTTCAATACTACCTGGAAGCTTCCGTTTGAATTTTCAGACTTGTTTCAGGAAGAGCTCTGAGGGGCTGCTGCGTACTGTAATGGTTGATCCACTTTTCACCGAGTGCATAAAATAGGCAGTTTTGAAACTAACAACTGTGAATTTATGAAGTTGCCGTGAACGGCTTCTGTCCTCAGGGCACATTCGTTTTATATGACAAACAAGCTCTGCAAACAGCAGGATAATGTTTTGTCATTTTTAATGTATCTTTGGAATGTAAGTTCATTTTATAGTAAAAATGCATGACATCAAACATTAAACATTACAGCTGAACATTTAGTTCATCAAATAACTCAGCTGGAACGCTGTCATGGTGCAAACCCTAAAGGAGCTTTTTAAGCAAGCGTATCATTTTCTGTTTGTTTGTTTTACTTTTTGAAATACAAATAGCAATCAACAGTTTTCTGAAACAATTCATGAAAATACATAAAACCCAAAGCAATGAACCAATTATTAAAGGTCGTTTATCAAAAATTATATTTTCTTCTATTATTATTATTATTATTATTATTATTATTATTATTATTATTATCTATATATATAACGTATTCAGTACTGAGCAACAGTCGTGAGCTACCCTTCATTTCTTTACACAGTACCAGTCAAAGGTTTGGACACACTTACCCATTCATATGAATGGGTTCCTTCCAGGAGCCAGACTGAATTTCTTTAAGTGGTCTTGAGCATCTCCAGGTTTTCTGAATGTCTTTCAGTGTTTTTCTTTAGACACTGGCTGCTTTTTCCACTCATTTTCAGTCTAGTCCTAGTGCTTGACCATTTTCAAAGATAACCTATGAATCATTCAAGGACACAAAAGCACCTAACTCAAGGGATGAACCGGTGTTGTGGCTGCACAGTTTAGCAGAGAACCAAAGTTAAAGGGTATCTTTAGGTACTTTATTAGCAGCCTGTTGGGGAAAAAAAACACATTTTGTTTAGTTGCAAAATGCCAGAAGTAACACAGCTTCTGTCAGGGTTGGTGCTGCGGCTGGCAGGCAAAGGCAGACCCCCATATGCAGGACTCAATAGCTGAGGAGCTGAATTAACGTAAAGCTTTAATAGCACAACTTAACCAAAACATGACATGACCTTGGAGCAGAACATGGACATAAACTATGAACTATGGAATGCAACATGATCTGTGAACGTGGCATGGAACATAGACACACAGCGAGAAGACGAACCACAACGCGACACTGACCAAGGCAAACTGCAGACAGTAAATACACAAAAGGATAATGAGGGGATAGGAAACAGGTGAGGAGCACAGCTGAACATAATTACACTGATGAGACAAGGGGAAGCAAAACTAAACACGAGCACACAGGACTAAGGACTATCAAAATAAAACAGGAACTAGCACAGATAACTAAACAGAAAACAATGATAGACGAAGCACCTAATTCATAACTAAACACCACCACTCAAGGACACAAGGCGCACTGGGCCTGTGGCCCAGGACCATGACAGTTTGACAGGTATAAAATAGCATTTCTGCACCAACAAGGTGAGTTATTATCTGAAAAATTGGCATATCTTGACATGGTGTACAGAGTGTCCTTATAAAAAAAAAAAAAAAAAAAGTTAGGCAAGTGAAGGCTAAAAGAAGTGGCGGGCCTAAAAAGCTATCTATAGCAGGTGTGCGGTACCTGAAACCCACATCCTTTAGAAATAGGGGAAAAATCCAGCAATGACCTGACACAGGATCTGAGAGCATGTGGCCCTTCAGTTAATCCATCAGCTGTTATCTGAAGCCTCATTAGAAATGGTCTTCAGTGGAAGAATGACTGTTAAGAAGTCACTCCTAAAGAAGGGAAATGGGAAGAAAAGGCTGAGGTATGCCAAAATATACAAGAACTGGACTGAAAGTCAGTGGCAACAGGTCTGATGGAGGGATGGTTCTGAATGGGAACTTTTTAGTTCAAGTCATTGTCACCATAATAACAATAGTAATATCACAGTGATATCATCTTCAGAGCATCTGATTTGCAATGGCTTTTTCAGCATGACAATGAGCCAATACAGTAAAAGCATACCTGGATACAGCAACACACAATGGAACGCTGTCAGTCATGGATCGGCCTCCCCAGAGCCCGGACCTCAAAATTATTGAAGCAGTGTGGGATCATCCTGACAGAGAACAGAACAAAAGGCAGCCAACATCCAAAGAAGAGCTTTGAATGTCCTTCAAGAAGCCTGGAGAACTATTCCTGAAGACTGCCTAAAGAAATGACAGGAAAGCTGCCTCAGGGAGCTCAGGCTGTGCTGAAGAGTAAAGGTGGTCACACCAAATATGGACTTCCAAGCTTGTTAGACTTGTGCAAACTGTGTTTGCCTTATATGCCTTATATACTCTGTTTCCGTGCCGGTTTGCACATGTTTCAGTAAATCACTATTTCCCTGTGTTTTCATAGCGAAATATAAAGAAATGAAGGGTGGCTCGAGACTTTTGCACAGTCCTGTATACTGTATGGTAATCAGAGTTTACTATGGTCAGCAGCTGTGACAGGAATGAAATGACCAGTCTGTTAATCCTTCTTTCACTATTCAGTTTCCTGACATTTGTGTAGTACACAACTCTGTCCCAAGCCCATTTGTTCATAATGAAACCTTAAAATGGGACACAGCACAATATGAGCAGTTATCTAATACAGTGGTGTATTGTTATTTAGAGCAAACATTACAAAAAGAGGGGAGAAAAAAGCCTGCTTGATACAATTTTCAGTCGCAGTATGATTTCTACGTAGCAACATATCAAGTGCCCCAGTTTAGTTTTTGCTGAGGCATTTGGCAAAGGGAAACACAGATAAACTCTTTGGCTCTGCCACAAATGCTCGTTCGGTGGGTTAAGTCACTTCTGTTTGGGAGTTTCCGTGTGGTTTGTTGACAGTTGTTGAGTATTGCTACAACAAAGACACAGTTGCCCAAGTGTTTGTGTGTGTGTGAGTGTGTGGTAAATAAATGTAATTTAATATCAATCCGCGCAGCTATAGCAGCGTCCATGTGCACTGACTTAAAGGTAAAAATAGCTCTATACAGTTCATGCAGCCATTAAAACCAGCCCTTCTTCTGTCTCCTTTTTTCCCTGCTTAACTTTCCTCTTCTCCCTCCTCTGTCCATAAACATTTCTTTCCAATCATTCTTATAACACTATACTTCATTAAAGTATAGACTAGCCTTCCTACTTATCAGCAGCCACAAATTATTTATTTTTTCAGCACCTTTTAATAACCCCAACAGGTTTTTCAGCCCATTGCTAGGCAATCAGAGCGGCACGGGAGGTCTCTAACCAAGCAGCAATCCCAGTGGCTTCATATCAGTGCAGCCCTGCCACTCCAACAGGGAAAATGTCACTTTGATATCTCCCCTTGGTCATTGTCAGGGTGGGGAGTCTAACCCGGCTAATGAAGTAAAAAGGAAAAAGCCGTGGGAGGAAAAATGGTCTGTGGTCAAAATCGTTGTTCTCAACGGCCCAGCTTGATGCCTTTCATTTATTTTGTGTGTGTGCGTGCATGTGTGTGTTAATCCTCTCTTTTGGTTTTTGTGCAGTGTCATTTATTGTGCCATTATGTTTGAATTTCTGCATCAATCTTTGTCTTTTTTGTAAAAGAAAAAAATTTGGGGCTAATATCATCACTAATTTTGTGCTCTTCTCCTCCGAGAAATTAAGAATGCACAGGCATATTTGTTTGTCAAGACTCCTCACTGCATAACAATGACAGCATAAGTACAACCCCAGCACTTGTTATTCATTAGGCATTTAATCACTTCTAACAAACATGTGCTTGCTATCTTTCATGTCATGGTGTAATGCCTGTGAATAGACATAAAAGAGAAGAGCTCCCAACAAGATCTTTGATCATCTCATTCGGGTGGGACGAGATGATCTGCTGACATATCATCATTGTGTTAAGATATTTAATGCGCTGCGATCCAGCTAATTTATCAAAAAGTCTGCAGCAGACCTTTAAATCACCCACACATGGCGACACACAAAGAGCTGCTGGCCCGCGATAGTATCAGTAGTGTTCACAGTGACTTTATTTTATCTTCATGGTTTTTATACTTATTTGTTTCCCCCTTTTGTTTGTCATGTATTTGTCCCCTCATCCAGATGCTCCCACCACCACCCCTAAACCCACCACCGCCACCACCACCACCATCATCACCACCACCATCTCCTACCCCGAAGTCAATCAAGGTACAGTATCACCCTCACGCAACCTGTTTATTTGTGTGTGTGTGTGTGTGTGTGTGTGTGTGTGTACTCCCTACTCCCAGTGTGCTGGATCCCTCCATGTATATTTCCATTTTCATTCCACAGTGGCAGCTTTATTCATATTTTTTATTTAACCCATGGGTTCAAGTCATGCAGTTTCTTTCATTTACCAAGTTATACACTTCAACAGTACAGTCTACCCATCATTTAACAGCTGAAACTAATGGCTGAGGCTGTAACAGGTGTTCACGATCCTCAAATAAAAGGCGGTATTCAAATGTTAATGCAATACACAAAATCTGTGTGTGTGTGTGTGCGTGTGTGTGTGTGTGCGTGAATGTGTTTGTTTGTTTGGCTGCCAACTCCTTCTACACAATAAGGAGTTGAGCACCCAAACTTGGCACATAGGTACATCTTAGGCTCCTGAAGGCTCTTATCTATATCAGATATTATGATGTCATCATGTTGCCTGGCAACCAACTATCATTGTGCTAAGAGTAACCTCTTGTCCGAGCCAATCAGGAGTTGAATGACCAAACTTGGCACACAGATGAAGCTCAGGCTTGTGAAGGTTCTTGTATATGTCAGATATGATGTCATCATCCTGCCTGGCAGCCTGTTGGTCGCGTGAGCTGTTTATCGGTGGCCCAAATGCAGAGGCAGGAGTCGAACTCAAAAAGAGCATCTGCTGCTGGTTAGTACAATAGACATAAAGAGCTGGGGAAAGTGAGCACAGCACGAGACACAAGAGAACAACTGTTACCAAAATAAACCAGGAAGTGCCTTCAGGGGGGAGGGGGGCAGAATAAACTTGACACAGAGGGAAGATAGGAGGACCAGACAGGTGAACATAGGTGGACAAAGTTGAGACAGAAGGGGAAACCGAACAGAAATACAAAGGGAACTAGCTAAAGGATAACCTGAATGTCCCCATGTAAATGCATGGGGGCAAAAACTCAATAACCAGGAAACTAGATATTGGCTAACCAAGAAGTTCAGAAACCCAACCTAAGGATACACTAAAATAACTGACTTCAGATAGTATGCAAAATGCAAACGGGCAACTGGAAAGGAAATAATAAATAAACAGAGAAATTGTAACACTAAATTTCAGAGGGAACAAAACAGGAAACAGGACGTGAATATAAATCACTTTGCAAAACCACAGAGAATAAAGAACTAACTCAGAACCAAGGGTCCGAGACCCAGGGACCACGACACAGCCATCTGGCAACGGGTTAAAATGACCCATTTTCCCCTAAATGATCAGGAGCTGAACAGCTGAACTTGGCACACAGATACATCTTAGACCCCAGAAGGTTCTTATTTATATCAGATATTATTGCATCATTGTGTTGCCTAGCAACCTCTTACCAACAGGCTAAAGTGACCCATTTGTAGCATTTATGCACCTGTAACACCTTATAAAAGCATTTTATCATTTAATTTCACAACAGTAACACCTCATTCATAGCGAGAAAAGTTAAATTGTGCATAATATATCACGATGCCAGCACGCTACCTGACGAAGGAGAGAAGAAGGGGCCATCAAGAAGAGTTCCACATTATGAAAAAGTATATTTATATGCTGACTTTCTCAGAGCAGAGTGAGACCAGCACTACACTTCGTTTTTATACAAAAGCATAAAGTTGATATGCTGCAATCCCATTTATACAAGAGAAAGAATATTTCCCAGAATTTTAAATTATTCCTATTTGCAAAAAGCAGACACTAAAAAAGAAAAAGAAAGAAACAAAACAAAAACATCCCAGCGTTGCTTCTGTTGCCTTCTAATTTTCTTGGTGCCATTTAACAAGTGCATCCGATTGTGCCATTTATAAATCTTTCTATGGCTTTAAACTATTTATTCAGCTTAGCAATTGTAGGGTTGCAATCTGAGGCATTAACATGGCAAATTACAACTTATATACACAAATAAAATGTGCAAAAGCTCTTTTAAACACTGTTTTAACATGGAAATATGAAATATAAAAATAGGTTTTGGAGGATTTTAGACAACCTCATCCGCCCCAGTTATGAATTATGAGCAATTACAGTACTCCCGAGGTACAGAGCAAAGTGCCCCCACATGTTATTTCATTCATTTGTTTATTTTACTTTCCAAGTGTGTCCTAGAGGGTGTTTGAAGATGGTTTTTTTGGACAAATAGTAAGCCAAGGCTTAGTACGTCATGTCGTTTGGTTGTCAGTGGGAACAGCCGGGTGGTGGTCCCTGCTTTTTGTTCGCAACAGGGTTTCAAAAAGAAAGAATAAAAAAACATGTTGCAAATGATTTCATTTTTCAAATTAGACTTCTACACAACAATAGTTCGCACCAGATCTGCAGTCATTATAGTTGGAAACAGCAATGTGACACTTCACTGTGATATCAGCTTAATTGGCATGGCATAAAGAGCGGCTGCAAGCAAACATCTATGAGAGGCTGAAAATGATGGAACATAAATACTGGAGTTACTATGGCAATTCTATGAATTTGATAGGTCTGTAGCATTTACTCCAGACACAAGAGCTGCTTTTTATTTGAAACGTACGTATCTCTCATTCAGAAAGTCAATTATAGATCATACACTAGGTGGGTTGCGGAAAGCGGGGAACACTAGGGGTGAACAATAACTGGAACATGAGCAGTTGCAAATTAGACCCTTTTGAAATAAGCAAATTTTATCTCACTCTTTCAACAACAGAACTCGAGGCTATTGTGACTATAAATCTCCAAAGGGTGCAGATAGAAAACATCACTTTATGCCTCGTCTCAGAAATCAGCCTGAGCTCCAAATGCAATCAAAGCCTCTCTGACAGACCGCTCAATTGGAACAAATCTCACAAGGCTGGCAGAAATCACAGGCATTGTGCTTGATTATGCCATCTGATTGGATTAAAGAGAATACCTATCTATGCGGGCTGATTGATAGCTCCTTTGCCTCAGATCAAGGAGTGTGGAGTCTGCTCTGGCCTGTTCTGATTATAGCAATCCTAACTGATTCAAAGTGAGATCTCTGCTGCTTTGCAAAATAATTATGCTCCTGCTGTGAATAATATATTTACTTTAAAGGTAAATAATAAGAACAAAAAAAACTACTACTACTTGCACAAAGTGAGCAAATTAGTCAGTGAATTAAAAAAAACAAAAGTGGTAACCCAAGCCCTCAATTGCATCTCTGCTCAGTTCAGATCATGGTGCTAAAACCACAGCTGGGTGTAGCGATGTTGAGTTCAGGGCTCGTGCCACTGAAGGTCATTTCTAAAGACCATGGCTTTATATTAAGGGACATCTCAAGATCAATTTGGGATCGATCAGAAGCCTCCCAATGGTAAGGATGAATAATAATCTAGCATAACATCATAGGTGCCTTTGAATGTTTGCACTGCACTGTCCATCCATTTCCTTCTGGTCTTCTTCTGCTTGGCCAAATTAGGGCCACAGTGGGGCTGGAGTCTATCCCAGCTGTATCCCAGCTGTGAGCACGAGGCACGCTACACTCTGGACTGGCTGCCGGTCTGTTGCAGGGCTAACACAGCAAGACAGACAATCATTAACCCTCGGATTCACACCTACGGCCAGTTTAAAATCACCAATTAACCTAAGATGCATCTCTCTCTAGAGTGTGGGAAGAAATTGGGAACTCATGCAGAAATGGGAAGAAACTCCACACTGTGGGTGGCATGGTGGTACAGCAAGAAGGGTAATGGGTTCGACTCTGGCTGGGGTCCTCCTGTGTGAAGTTTGCATGCACTGCATAATCCTTTTGCTTTCAATCAGGTCACGCCTTGATCTTTAGGGCAACTTACTCAATACAAAGAGTGATAATAAAGGAAAATGGACTCTCTGTTGTTTGGAATTGTTAACTGGTTGTTGACAATCAGTTTGAATCAGTCTGATTTATTGTGCATCTTGTCTTCTTGGACAAGAAATCATTGAGAGATGTGATATCCAAAGACTGGCAAAGCTATGCAGATAGGACCAAAGCTGCAGTAGGCTTAAATCATGCTTTAACTTTCTGATAACTTTAAATTTATTAAATGGCATGGCATGCATTTCATTCTTGATCTTGGAGAAAATAAACCAATTTTCAAAATAATACGCCGTCTGAGTTGTAAGTAAGGATTTTACCCAAGAAACTGAGAAATGTTGTTTTTTTTTAGTGCATGCCTCTAACAGGTAGATTTTAAACATATCTACAACTTTTATCCTATTTTGAAAGTAAATATACGGTTTGAGCCATTTGCAATTCATTGTATTGCAGCTGTGCAAAGGGACTTAACTGCTGGAGCTTTCACTATCACCTTAGACTCTCCGAAAGCAAACGCAGTCTCAGCTGTGATCAGGTCATGTTGGGTATTTATGTGTGCGTATATAATACTAGTTCTCACTTTTGCCTTCAACTTTAATACCACCTCTTAATAGGAACAAAACACTCTCTGGAGAAAATCACATCCTAATCAGGTTCTTACTGAAAAGAAAAAAAAAAAGTAGAATTATGATCATCGACAGTCTCTGCAGTTGCTCAAAAAAAAAAAATCACTGTACAGTATATTGGCAAGTTATTTCAGTCCCCGGTGAGCAGAACTTAGGCTGAGATGCGTGGGCTTCACCTGATAAAGCCAACCTCATGTCGGCAGGGCCAATATTTTCAGGTTGAAACAACCCACTTATAGTTTCTGCCAGATGTCCTCTCTTTGCTTTCAACTATCAGGGGCATTCCATTATTACTGTGTATATAGATTGAAGGCAGCAGACTCATATGGCCATAATACGCTCTGCCAGTTGATTTCATTTACCCACAGTATGCCGCACAGATCAGAGACCCACTGCCAAATGAATCTATCAGAGTGGGATTGGATTTTTTTTTTTTAAGCAATTTCCTATTAGAAGGAGAGAATAGAGAACTTAAAAAAAAAAAATCTGTTAGAGTCCCAACACATGGCTTTTAAGTGCTTGGCAGGGTTTAGAAAGTGACATGGGAAAATGACTAAATTACTGTTTTCACCACTAAATAAATTTCTAAATAGACGTGTCTTACTGACCAGCTCCTGCAATTAGGATTTGTTAGTAATTTCCACCTATAGCCACCTGTCATTTTTTTTTAGACTTTTCAGGAAGGGTGCTGCTTCTTTGTCTTCAGTATCCTTCCTTATTTCCCTGGTGTGCTTGGCTAGCTGTATTCTTCTTACTGCCAATGTCAGGGTAGACGAAATCAGTTTTTTAAGCTGCACACTTTCTTCAGGGACAGCAGTGTATTATGTTTAGAGTTGTAGTCAGGGCCAAGTGGGTCTTTTGAGAAACACAAACTGACCTTAAAACCACAAATATTTTGCTGTATTCAACACTATGATGTCTCCCGTCAACAAACTATGACTAATCTTTTCCTAATTTGATACAGCAACAAATGAATAATTGTTCCTAAGCTGAGAATGAGGGAAATGGATAAAAATGTGTAGCTACTGCAAATAAAACAATCAGGCATTTATGAAAGACCATAAACAATGGTGACAACCAATTCATTTAACTCACACTATAAACTGAATAAACATCAAAACAGGCATGGGGAGGGAAAAGAAACAAATATTCATTACACTTGTCAGGGTCTTAAAATACATAAACACCATCTGCTGAAATGACTTAAGAATTATATGAATTCAGATGTGCCTCAACCTTCCACTCTCCCCGCCAGCACATCCTTACATACTAATGTACTGTCACGTACTAATGTGTAGTATTGTTACCACTTTGTTCAGTTTGAGTTCTCATCCATTTTAAAATTGGAGCCAGCCAGCTATAACTAATTTGATTAAGGTCAATGGAAACACAATAACTGCCGTCATGTGACATTAGGGAGCCTCAGTGGAATTATAGTGCTCAGCATCATGGAAAATACCAGTCTGGAGCCCAACATATCTTCTTAATGTAGAGGTATTACTGCACTTCATAGTGACCAAAAGGAGATGAAAGTTGTAAAGCAGGGCCAGGAGGTAATCAGGTTGCTACACCATATGTGAAAAGTATCACCAGTAAAGACACTTGTGCAACCTATCACTGTATACTGAATACTTATATATATATATATATATATATATATATATATATATATATATATATATATATATATATATATATATATATATATATATATATATATATATATATATAATCAATTACAGCACTTAGACTGCATGCACTATGTTAACAAACTGAGAAATGATGGATGGATGGAGGGAGGGAGGGAGGGAGGGAGGGAGGGATGGATGGATGGATGGATGGATGGATGGATGGATGGATAGATGGATGGATGGAGGGATAGATGGATGGATGGATGGAGGGATAGATAGATAGATTTCATTGTCATTGTACTAGAGTACAACAAAATTGACCTTAAGGTGCCTAAAAACAATAAAAACATTCAATAAACTGCAGATTATTGCACAGGCCCCGAGTAGCTTAAAAACAATATAAATGTTTATGTAAATTAATCCTGTATTTCTATTATTGTATTATTGGTTTTTATATACAGTATATAAAATATTGAATTGAAAGGGTTGAGGTTGAATCTTTTGCTTTCGAACAACATAAAGGAGACAGAAGATTGACTGATACACACTGTTATGTCTAACACTATTAGATTAAAGCAACTTGGTTTTATAATCCTGAGTCCTTAGCCATGCTAACAGCTTATGATAACAGTTGAGCCCATAAACCCATGAGGAATGCTTACTAAAGTCAGGTCAGAATGACATTTTCCCATAGACTAAAGGACTGGAAGCCTGCAGGTATCGCCCCCTGGTGGCTATTAAAAAGAAAGCAGGTTTAAGGCACGTAAGGAGTTCTTTCTTCCCACCATTACCTAATGCTTGCTCATAGGGGGGATTGTGATTGTTGGGCTTTTTTCTCTTTCTCTTTGAAGTTTAACATGTTGAGGTGACTGTTTGTTGTGATTTGGCACTATATAAATAAAATTGAATTGAACTATTTTAATTTGATATGATATCATAGCATGCTAAAATTTTATGTAGTAAGTAAAAACACAGTAAACATTTAAGAAAGCTGAAATAATTTCCCTTTCATTAATAAAGTTCTTATCTTACCTTGTCATCTAGCATAGTCCAGCATGCTACAGCTGAAGTTAATGAGAATTACTGACTTCATGCTAGATGAAAAGCTAGGGATTTACCAAAATTCTCGTAATTTATTGCTTTGAAGAATCATGTGTAGCACTGTTTTATGTGCGTCACTAAAAACTAAAATGCTAATATTTACAAAATGTCGTGGTTGTTAAGGTTTCACACATCCCTAAAAACAATCTCAGAAATATATCGTGATGCACTTTTGTTACTGTGTTATATTTGCCTCTGTTCCAGGAAGGAAAAAACAAGTGATCAGAGACTCAAAAACTGAATGATAAGCATCAGCATATAATACTACTGTACCTCAAGGCTGGCTTGGAAAAGAGTTTCTTCCTGGATTTTCTGTTTGTCACTGACATTCAGCTGTTATTACAGAGCAAAATCTTTTGTTGAAAAGAAAGAGATCCAAGTTTCTCTATCAGCAGAGCTCCATGGGGGATGACAAAATTCTGGGAAATATAGGAAATCACAAACTAAAGCCAGAGTAGAGAAGCCAGGTCAGTGGATCCAACAAAAAAGTAATCTAACAGCCAGCGGGGACACCCAGCAGCATGTTGGCATTTTTCTGTACTGCGGGGTTCCCCCTAATGCATTTCTACCAATATAATTATGATTGGCACGCAGTTATCTCTGCATGTTGAGCTGGATTTCATGTCACAGTGAGTCACCAAAGGGCTTGTGGGAATCATGACAACTAGTCACGAAGCCATGTCCTCATCATGTCCGTGAATGTCAGCGAGGACACTGACGACGTCTCAGTTGACCCGAAGCTAGAGATGGTGAAGGAGGAGTGCTCAAAAGAGAGGCTGCTCAAAAATGTACGGGCAATCACTCAGCAGCAGACATATTGAATGGTCCCACATGGCTGCCACCCACAGTGTAATGAGGGTTAGCAGGTCAGGCTGCCTTTCTGTTGGCTGAGGCTTGCAGTGACAGAGGCTTCATTTTACATTTGGATGCCAGCGAACACTAGTGCATAAATTTCTTCTCCGGTGGCAGAGATGTTATGAAAAGAGGCCATTATCATCTTTTGATCTAACCCTTCATAGGAAGATCTGCTCTGATCCGCTGCTGTTGCTATTATACTGAGAGGTATAAACTAAAAATACTCCATTCAGCCATTTCACTGTTTTCTCAGACTATACAAGTAGCCCCCCCCCCCGTGCTCCCATGGACATCAGTCAGTTAAAGAAACTGAATCATATTCTAGATTTTCTTCCTTGTTGCTTTGTGTTTCAGGCAAATTTAAGGCAGATAATAGTACAGCAGACTCTGCCTCTGCCTTCAGGTCCTCATAAACATTTTTTAAAGAAATGAAAATGCAGCATAACGTGACATTTGATTTCATTTTATTGTTAATAAACTGTTCAAAACAGGTGTAGTCACCACCACAAATTTAGAAACCTTAAATAGAAAATTACCCCCTGCTTTGGGGGGGCTGCAGCCATGTAGAACATTTACAAAATAGGCTGCCCCGAGAGACATCGTAATGCGGAGAATCCGCAGTAGAAATCTGTGGGAGAGTTCCACAGCACCAAACACGCTGCCCTCCCCATCAGCTTTAAAAGTGATGAACTGGGAAACCTATCAGCCAGCTTATTTTTGCGTTGAAGCAATGCAACCGTGTGGAGACACGCATCTTTGCTTACTGTCATAGTGAGGCTGTAGGTACGTGTACATGTTGTTTTTCTTGCCTGACTGTATTGCCGGTGTTAGAGCCTGGATTTGGGCCAGAGTGTTTTTCTGAACTTATTCACCAACAGTCAGCAAAAACGCCTCTGCGATACTTATTGGAGTCTGGAAAGGTGCTCCAAGAGGCACTGGGGATGATCAGAGTTCAACGCAGCAGAGTTTATTCTTGAAAGAGCCACGTTGCGCCAGCAACGGACTGATTCTGAAAAATTTGAATCAGCTTCTGCCCTCTGCTTCTCCTACACCTGCTAACCCTGCCTTCTGTAAAATAAATAGATAAATAAACTCACTCGGCCCTGAAAAGAACCCCGTCTCAGATTACCGATGCTGTCCACTACAGGAGATGTTTGCTGCCTTCTACTAGTAGCATATTTTCCTAATATTCTCATACTTCTGTTCTTGGGTTCAGTCTGGTTTGTGTTATTCCTTGAATCCCCGTTTATTCCCGCCTCCCTCGTGTTTCCGTGTCTGGCTTAATCTTGTCTCCCTGTTCTGCTGTGACTCTCCTCCCGTTTCATTTTGGCGAATGTTCATCTCTGTATCTCTTTTCTGGTTAAACTTCCTCCCGAGTCATTATGTTAGTTATCCCCAGCTGCGTTCCCACCTGTTTCCCCATCATCTCGTTATCCTGTGTTTGTTTCACGTCCACCCTCATGGCTGCGTTCCTCCCAGCTCTAAGGTTTTCTAGAAGCATCGTAGTTTTGGACTCTCTGTTCCTGACCTGCACTTATTTTGTGTTGTGTAAGAGCTCGGCATTAAAGCTGCTCTCGAGTTTACACCTTGTCTTCTGAGTCTTGCATTTTGAGTTCATCTCCCGCCTGCCGCACAGCCGGCCGAGACACCTTTAGGCCTATTTTGAGATGCCAGTATTTCCAGGGAGATTTGCACTGCATTTTTTTTTTTTTTAAATCATGCGATAGTACTTTCAAACTCACAGATAAAAGTTTATATAGTTTACTGTCTCATATATAGTTAAATATCTTATGACTCAAACATCATAACGATCACTGCTGAATGATACGGACCATATAATGTGCAAGTATATAACGATATACATCCCTGCAACACTGTTTTTGTTTTGTTTTAGTTTGTTTGTTTACTTCAGCAGTATCCATAATGTGATAAGCATGGCTCTGGTGAGAGGAGCAGATAGCTGTTGATAATGCCGGCACTCGTGATTCGAGCTGTAAATGAAGATGCGGCGTGATGAATCTTTGCGCGCGTGCAGCAGAAGTGTTACCTGCAGTTTACGAAAGATTAATTTCGGAGCACAGCCACCACTTTTAAAATGAGTTTTTATCAAATGTGACCGCTGATGGTGTATTTGTCTCTTTCCATTATTCCGATAGGAGCTTGGTCTTGTTAGCCTGAAACAACTGCCAAGTAGCGGGACTTGCTTGTTGACGGACTTTGCTAAGGTCCACTAATGCCTGTCAGAAATCCTCTTGCAACTCAAACAGTGTCAGAACAACCGTTGTGCAAATACCTGACAACGCTGACAATTAGTGAAATAGCATCCTACCTGTCATATTAATGCCAGGGTTTTCTTTATTTTTCATATCTCCCAATAACTGTGGAAAGTAATGTCATTCTGTCAACATATAAACTTGCAAATCTAATTGTCACTTTGAAACTAATCCAGCATCCTTTTGCTATGACAGGATTCTGTAATCAGGAAGTTGATTGGGCGGGCCTTTACGCTTATGTTTGTTTGTGTGCAGTACAAAATGAGAGAGCTGTGTGTTCCCATAAAGCTAGGTAACGTAAGTCCACATTTAACAGCCTACCTTGTTAATCTGGCTTTGAGCTTGAAGAGCACCTCTAGGATCAAAATATTAAAAAAGTACTATTTTGGCAATTAGAGAAGCAATCTGTAGATTATACTGAGGCACTAACGGGCTGTGCCTTGACCAAATATGCACTGTCAGTCTAATGACTGGCCTGGGGCATTGTTTAGCACTGACATGTCTCAACTACTCGAGGACCTGGCAAAGAATGGCTCCTTTGAGACTTCAGTAATTCTAAGTTGATCTCTGTGTAGTCTCACCTTGTGAAATTGCTCTCTGTATCATAGCTTCTGGCAGTAGAGCTGAGGCGTGGCATTGGTCTGTTGTTCCCCGCACATTAGCACTGAGCACGAATCTCTAGCTTACAATGGCGTCTATCTGTATTAACACCGTCACGTCTCTGCAGAGAGAAAAGACGAAAGAAATGCATCTCGCACGTATGAATGAAAGCGTCCTGCTTCAGAATAGTGAAGACAGACCAGTGTTAGGGGTATTTCCTCCAGAAAAGCCCTTCTCATAGGAAACGGATCGTTCGCAGGACAGACGTGGAGTCGAACTTATCTTTTGATCGGCTACATCTGCAGCGGACCTTCATAGTCGCAGTGAAATGCAGAGGGCAGATGCTAGAGTGATTTCCTGTAAGTTAGTAGTTTAATTTTAAAAATCCTAACATTTTATGACCCATTTCTGTGTAAAAGTGCCAGGCACACATCACATAAAAAATACATATTAGCGGATGGGTCTATTTTTACATCTTTTGGCGCGTATCTCCACAGTGCATACACACCACTTACATTCTCCTCTCACACCCAGTGCAGCCATTTTCACTGATTATAGTAAATGAGCAGTGTCTTAAGATCCTCTCTAAAAATGGTCCACGTGCAGAATGATACTGTACACGTTCGCTGCAGTAATGGGGTTAGGCTGCAGGTAAGTACTGAAATCAAAACTGAAAAATATTATACCAGAAAGGCTCCAGATCTTCTCAAATGTGACACATTGAACACTTTCAAGCAAAGCAACCTGTTAAAACACACTGCAGTTTGACAGAGTTAAAGAAATGTAATCGGTGGCTTGAATGGCAGTGCAAGTGGGAACTGTTTTTGTCTCTCACCGATCATACAGCGGGGTGCAGCAGTCTGCAGTGTGCACTGAAGCTACACCAGCCTCGGCTGCGATCTGTCCGTTTTACATATTGGCTGGGTCTAATATAAAAGCAGCCCAATCAAAGCAGCCAGCGTTTCTAGATGCACTGACTTGATGGATCTCAAATACTGAGTTGCAATGGCTTAAGTCACTGCAGTATTTTAAATCTGCAGCAGTGATCTGAACCTAATAAGCCATAAGAAATGTCTGAATTTACTGCACCAAAAGCGCCACGTAATTTACTTTAAATATTTGTATTTGTGCAAATCCTATTAGTCACCACGAGGCCAATAAAAAAAATTTTAAAAAACGTCAGCGCATTTTTTTGAAACTGGATAAACAAAAACTGACTAAAGGGTGTTATTAACGAGCACAATGTTCTCACAGTAGTGTTCCTCTTGAGCGACAGTGCTGCTGACCAAAAATGGTGAAGAAGTCGTGCTTCATAGCAAATGCTTTACAACAGGACAGGTGGAACATCTGCTGAGACAGTGATTGTCAGTTTATCTAACAGCATCTGAAACCCACTGATGGCAGACTCAGACGTGTGCAGAAGCTGATAATTTGTGTAGCAACACCCCCACCCCACCCCACCCCCAAAAAAAAGAAAAGAAGAAGAAGGAAAAAGAAAAAAAAAAAAGCAAGCTGATACTCATGAGTCCAAATTTTATGCAGTCCCGGTCAAGATCCGTTTAGCTGGATTTGCTAGTAGTGGAGCTAAAATGAAAGGTCACCACTCTGCACACAACTACGGGAAAGTGCATTTACATTTAAAACCTGGTGTTGACAAAGCTTAAAGTGATAAGAGTTGGCTGGTGATAATCTGTCTGCTACATCTCAGCGATGAATTCCGTTACTTTGTTTCTGCTTTCCTCAACTCTTTGCCGTGTGAAACACTGCCTTCATAAACTGCTGGTGAAATGTTTTCCGAGTCATAAACTGATACATCAGGACAGCTGCACAATTATTTCCCCTTGATAGTCTTTCATTCCTGCACACCGACGCTGCCAACAGCACATGATAATAGTCTCTTCCATATCTCCTCGAGCAGTAGCCGCGCTCCCCTCTGAGTTGAACGTCCAGTGTGTACGGTGCAAAGTGTATTTCTGTGTGTGAATGCAAGCCTGTGTTTATCTCTGCACTGCCTTTGGTTCCCTTTGATTTCCCTTAAGTCTTATGTCTTTTGTCATGTTCTGGTCTTCTGAATGCTTGCTTATGGGTGTCATTTGTTTTCTCCCCCTGCCCCGCTCCCTCCCCGCCTCCCCCAAATTCTTCTTTATTTGCATGCTGTTCCTCCTGTTCCACACCTCCCTCCACAACTGCCATGTCCTCTCCTTGTGTGCTCAGACACTGCGCCCAGCACTGAACCTGCAGCTCATGGTTGGTATCTCTACTTTCCTCCTTATGTCTCTTTTTTTTTGTGTGTGTGTGTGTGTGTGTGCATATTTGTATCTGCAGCCTGCCTGATTTTACTGTTACACAACAGACATTATTGTGCCAGGCTGCCCAGCCTGGAAATGTCAGCTTTGTGCTGTGTCAGGTTTATGTTGGCCGTACTGCTCTGTCTTATGATAGAACCGAGTAAAAGTCGGGCTACATTTCACTTTAATTGCAGTTATTCTGTCAAACATGTTTTACCATTGCATACAGCCAGTTGTAGCATAAGCTAAAAACCTTTCTAATTCTTCGTGATTCAGCTGCACTCGCAAAATGGTTTCACCAACTAACCAATTATAGAGTTTCCCTGAAGGTGCCACAGAGGAATATAACCCACACTGAGACCAGGGCTGATTATATCAGCAGCATTGGATGATATTGTGTGTTGGGGCAAAAATAGACCTCATTTAGTTGTTTTCATTTACTTGAATGAAGGTGATACGTTATCATTTTCTAATTTTGCCTAATTTGCAGCCGCTTTTTTCATGATTTTGTGGCTGCAGTTTCATAATTTGTGTGAACAAATTCATGAAGGCGTTATCACGAGCTTTCTGTTAAGCATGTGTTCATTTTGCAGAAATTTGAATCTCACTTCACAGACTTCTAATGACCATCTTAGTGGGCTGGAGAACAGAAAAAAAAAAGAGCAACAGGCCTCTTATGACTTGTTTATGGTAATTAAGTTTGTTTAATAATCTTACAATGATATCAGTCACACAGCAGATGAGTCAATAAGACAGACAATGGTTGAAATTTCTAAAGATTCTGCTTCTGGGTTGATGAACCAGCCTCGCCTGCCATACCAAGTTTGTTTTTTTTTTTCTGTTCTCAACGACATTTTAGTATTAAATGACGCACAACACCGTGCAAAAGTCTATCATGTAAGTATTTGCTGCATTGGCGGTGTGTTTGGGATGAGTGTCATGCTGAAAAGTGACACAATTACCAATCAGATATTTTGCAGATGGTGTTGCATGGTGGCTCAAACTCTGATGGTACTTTTCTGCATCCACTCTTCCATCAGTTTTGACCACATCTCCAACAACCACTGGCTGAAATGCAGCTCCAAACCACGGCGGAGCCTCCGCTGTGTTTTACAGACGGCTGTAGACGCTCACTGTTGTGCCTCTCTTCTGATCTCTTCTGTACATATTGACAACAATTTTAACCAAAAATTGCCAGTTTAGCTCCATCCCTCCATCAGACCTGTTGCCACTCATTTTCAGTCCAGTGCATGTGTAATCTGGCATACCTCAGCCTTTTCTCCCTGCTTCCCTTCCTTAATAATGGCTTCTCTGACAGCCACCCTTCCACTGAGACCATTTCTAATAAGGCTTCAGTGAACAGTAGACCTATCAAATGAACACCCAGATGCATCTCTCAGGTCCTTTTTCAGGTCTTTGCTGGATTTTTTCCCATTTCTTAGGACATGACTTTCAGATACTGCCCGTCTGCTGAAGAGAGTTTTTTTTTTTTTTTTAGGTGTGCTGCTTCTTATTTTGTCCTCTACTCGTCCAATTTCCTCAAATTTCCGAGGGACACAAGGTTTAAGCTGACAGCTCTTTTGAAATCAACTTGTTGGTGCGAAAATACAGTTTTATTCCTGTCAAACTTTGGGATCTATGGCATTTGTGCAGCTAAATAAATGGGAGCAAATTATGTGTTTTTGTGAGAGGCTGCTAGTAACAAAGTACAACGATACAATTTAAAATACAATTTAAAAGTGGTTCTTTGCTAAGTTGTCAGTGTAGATGCAACACTGGTTCATACGTTGGGTTAGGTGCCTTTTTTATGCTTGAACGATTCATTTCAAAGAAATGAGGGGTGACTCAAGACTTTTGCACACTACTGGAAGAAACAATACTGTAAATTCACATTGAAAAATTGGAAACGGTAAAAATATTAGTGCCCGATAATCCAGCAGAGGGCAAAAGAAGTGTCAGACAGCAGGTTTTCAGGAAGTTATAGATTTCATTTCTTTGAGTGTTGGGCCGAGGGGTCAAAAGGTCAGTACTCTGTGTTGAACCCGTACAAACTTTATATTCTGAAGGGGAGTTATTGGTCTGTGCCGAGTAACAATCGAAAATATACAGAAAAAAAGGCCTTGAGGTGTAATTCTAAACATTTATGTAAATACTTTATTATCTTAATTAATATTGTTCATTGTTTTGATTATGTTTCATGCCCGGAAGTAATCAGAGGCAAATCTATTTCAGAACTGCTGCTCTTTCAGATTCCAGTTATGGATTTAATTAGTGAAGAATAGATGGGTTATTAGAGTTTCATCGCACCTGAATGCGTAATAATTCACATTAAGGGGAAACGAATACTCCTACTGTACGCTTCGGAGATGGCTTAAAACATTGCATTCATCTTGATACCCAACATGTTTTTGTGACGTTGTCAAATGTGACCATGAAGCGAGTGGATTCATGTTGATTTATTATCACTCTTAGTTATATATCACTGTCATCCTGCTGGGATTTGGGGGCAGATAAAGTGCCTCCTGAAGTCGTGCTGACTTCCCCTCTCGGCAGCCGTGAGGTCTGCTTCCTGTAAATGATGCTGAATGCTCGCATTGAAGAGACCACAGCTGCTTTGTTCTCCTCTCTGAAAGACGTGTTTTTAACATCGTTGAGTTTTTGAATGGTTGCCCCAGATGTTCATCCCAGCTCATAATCATTTTTTAAATGTTTGTAATTAACTGCAGTAGTGCATCATTAATATAATATTTGTGTTTACTGGTAGCTTCACTCAGAGCATAAAAGAATCACTTCAGTGGCTTCAATTTAGTCGTATTTCTGATGTAAAATAGAGCAGTCTGAAATTAGCATAGTTTATGAATTCCGAGTTGAGGTCCAAAGTGTAATAAACCGTACTATACATGATTTGCATGGGTTTTTGCAACACCTCCAAAATCTTTTTACTTTTTAAATCTAAGTTTGATATTTTCAAGTATATTTTTCAGCAAGTGAAATATATAATACCGAGTAAATTGTACCAATACTAGCATCACCATACTAATTTTTAATCTGTTTTTAAAAAAATCAGATCTGACAGCTCAGTCTCTCGTTTTTATGTCCTGGTGACCACTGTTCATTTAGGTAAAGTTTCAAATATATCCCAGGGGGCGTTTCAAGATGCCAGCCAAGTGGCGAGGCATGCTTTATATCTGCCTTCAGCTGATCCAGAGACAGAGAGATCATACTGGCTCTCTGTTGAATCCAGAATTAAATAAATATATATATATATATATTATCTTTAAGACCAGAGGACTTCATCTCAGACTGCAGGCTTACTTATGGTACCCAGAAGGCCCCTTTCCTGTGGAACCAGATCCCAGTTTGAGTTCAGGAGAAAGACACCTTCTCTACTTCTAAGATTAGGCTTAAAACGTTCCTTTTTGATAAAGCTTAGGTTTGGGGCTGGATCCAGTGACCTGGAACCGTCCCTCAGTTATGCTACTATAGGCTCAGGCTGCTGGGAACCCACAATGCAGTGAGCATTCCTTCCCCACTCCCATCTGCTGCATGCTGCAACTGCATGTCGTTACCTCTTTTCCTCCCTATTATCTCCTCTTTTACCTCAAACCCAAATCAGTCTCTGAGCCTAGTCCTGCCAGAGGTCTCTTCCTGTTAAAAGGAGAGCTCTTCCTTCCCACAGTCACCAAGTGCTGATCAAAGGGGATCATCTGAATGCCAGGATTCTCAAGGATTTCCTTACCTGAAGTGACTTTAGGCAGTTTGCTGCAAATTGGCACTATATAAATAAAAATGAATTAAAAGATATCTCAAGGATTCTCCTTTTAAAATCAGAAGCCCAGTGTGTGGGAGTAACATTCATATTGAATGACAAAAGTTTTCTGTTGCTGCTGCTGAGTATTACTTCAGTATCTCCCCAAAGAACTTTAAGCTTACCATCAATTCTGCATGTGCTCACAGCACCTGAAACTGCTGTCCTCATCTTTGCACAGCTTTCAGTTCATTGTTTAGCTGTCACGCCTGAAACTGCAACTGTTTTGGTTCACTCTCAGCACTCTTGCCTGGTGCAGCAGCAGGCAGGGTTCTTTTGTTTTTTTTAAAGGAAAAAGCTCTAAAAATACACAGTAGCAGCTAGCTGGCGAACATAACAGAGGCTTCAGCGGCTAAACAGCCTGAAATTTCCCTCAGGAGTTTGCATAGACCACAAATAGATGCAGACACAAAAGTTTTATATCAGATTAATTTTTCTTTTTCAAAGGTAAAACCAGATTTTTAATGAACGCCACTAATAGCAGCCTTATTCTAATAATGGAACAAGGACATTATGTGATTAGTGCAGGTCAGCATTTAAGTGTTTGTTGTGTCCATATTAGTCTTGTTCAGATTAATGCTCCACAGGATCACACTTTTCTCTGCAGAATCCCAATTTAAACCCTCTGATTGCTCGCTTTGCTTCTACCTTAGAACCCTTCGGCTGTTGCAAAAGCTCTGAGCAGTCTAATTTAAACTAACGCTGAAATTATTTTAAATACATTTTTAACATTTTCTGAAATGATTCTAATGAGCTTTTCCACTTCGGCACGCGCAAAGCAAACAGGGAAGTCACAGACGTCAGTCAAGCACCTTCTTCAAGCACCTGCACAGTCCAGAGATCTAGCTAGCTAACCATCCATGCGTGAATTCTCAGTGCAGGAATTTGCTCAGTAGAGAGCGAATTACTTTATGATTACTTGAATTTCTGTGAATATGGAAACTGATGAGTCAGCAAATGCAAACGCAGTTATAATTACACCTCTCAATGAAGCTGCAGGACACAGCGTTAGAGTAGGTAGGCTCGAGATAATAACATTTAAATGAAATACTGGGGGCAGCGCGGTGGCTGGCACTGCTGCCTCACAGCAAGTGCTAACTACTGTAGGTTCGATTCCTCCTTGGCCGGGGTCTTTCTGTGCGGAGTTTGCATGTTCTCCCCGTGTTTGCGTGGGCTTTCTCCGGGTACTCCGGTTTCCTCCCACAGTCCAAAGACATGCAGTTACTGGGGTTAGATTAATTGGTGATTCCAAATTGCTCATAGGCGTGAATGGTTGTCTGTCTCTCTGTGTTAGCCCTGCAATAGGCTGGCGACCTGTGCAGGGTGTACCCTGCCTCTCACCCTAAGGGGGGGGACCCCACCTCCACCCTGAACAGGATGAGTGGAAGCTGACCAAGTGCGCTCTAGCTGTATTTTATGCTCTTTACTTATAAAAAAGATAAATTTCACCAAGGCCTGATGCAGCTCTAAACCCAGCTTCATCTTTAGAAAAAATATTAGATAAGCTTGATATAATTAAGTGTCATTCAGCTGCATTTACAGTGTTGAATATTCCTCATATTTTGCACTAAATGAATGTATGAAACCTTTCTTTTACTTTCCACATTGTTGGTAGTTTGTTCAAGCGTGGCGCGTTTGTGTGTGAGTTAATGAGAGGTGAATTGCAAGACACTTGTATAGAAGTGCTACAGTACATGAATGCAGCCACTCGCCAAACAAGACACAGCGATACTGTGAGGAAGGGAGGAGATTAGAGCCTGCAGCTACTGCAGAAACCTGTATCTGTTGGCCAGTACTCAGGTGAAATTGTTCTTTCTGTGCCCCAGACCTCATCTATTATTAAAAATCACTTAACCTCACCTCTGTGATCCATATAATCAAAATGAGTGGCACATTCCATTATTAACATAAATACAGGTATTAAATGTCTGACTTCAGAGCAGTGGCAATGACAGGTTTCTCCCAGTGTTGCAGGTGTTTATACAACAAAAGAAAAGCAATCCAAGTTTTAGGCATTTAGTGCATTGTGTATGCAGGTTGGGGGGGCGGCGGTTGTAGAATATACTCTCTGTCAGCTGGACCAGGTGTCCCTCTTTATGTGGGACTGCACAGGAAGTTTATCCCTTGTCCATCATGTTGAGACAGTGTTCCACATTTTTATTGGTTCAAGTTTTCAAAACGTTACAGTGCAGGACAGACCCTTTTAGAACTTCTGGCTCGTACCAAGTAGCCGTGAAGAGAAAGCAGAGAAGGCCGTCATCTCGGGTCAAGTGCAGATTAAGCTGTCGCAGTCTTCTGCTGCCTCCCCTACACCCAGCGGGGAAAATTACGAGTCACCACGGAGCCACGGGCTATGCAGATTTGAGCAGAGCATGATGGAAACTTAACACAAAGAAAAAGGAAACGCAGCTACTGTACTCACGACAGCCGGCGCGAGGCGATTCTTTTTTTCTGTTTCCTGTGTGGGAGCATGTGACATGTAAGCAAGCAGACATCTGGCAATCTGTTAGCAAGGGAATTCAAATAAATATCTAACAAGCGTGTGCGTGTATGTCTGACTTATACTTGTAAGCGTCAGTGATGTGTCCTATATTTAGCTTTTAGACTAACAGCTGCAGCCTGAGTTTTTGTTTAGACTAACTTCATCGGGACGAATGAGCCGAATCTGGTTTGCGTGACTCACTTAACCTGCTCCGATTCACAGGTGTCTTTGCGTCCCTGCGTGCCTTCAGAAAGCTAAGTGAATTGCATTTTAAGTGCCATTTTAAAAGTAAAAATTAAGAATTTTGGTGAGTTAAAAAAAGTGCTGATCCATGCTTATATTTCCGGGCCGAGCGTGTGACACCGAGTCAGAGGCTGCTGCTTTCTAACAGCCTCTGACTTCGTCCACACTGACCGCCTCATTCCTTATATTCTCTTAAAAGGCTGTTGCCATGGCGATGTCCCGCTTTTTCGTGACTAAGAGAGAAAGGAAGCTGAGGCACTGCTGAACTAGAAGGCTCTTCCCGAGATTGTACATTTCCCTGTAAAATAGGCAAGGTACAGGGGAAGAGGCGTGGAGGGCAGGAGGGAACAAATTAAACATGCAGCAGAGAAAAGAAGAGGCTTTGAGATGAGCTACCAGTGGACTGGAGAAGTGGGTGTTGAAACGTTTTGTTCTTATAAATTAAGCTTTAGCTCAGAAATGAGAGAAAGACCCAGGAACTGGAAAGACTCAGACATAATGACTGACTTTATTATGCATGTGGATAAACTCCGCTGCACTCCTGGCTCTGCAAAGTTGTTGTGGTGTGAAGTCATTTCACTCATGAGGCCCGCAGAGTTGAAGCCGCTCATGTGAAACAAAAACTATAAAAAAGAGTTATATAAAGACTTGGCTAAAATGATAACGGCTCATTTTCCAGGACAGCACAAACAAGTCAATTTCAAAAGCTCAACCAAAATTCCGTCCGAGGAAGAGCGGCTTCATAAACACCGGAGGACTTCAGTCGGGTGTGAAGCAACCTTTGATGGATATTTGACTTGCAAACACAATCATATATGATTAGGCTTTAGGGTCCCTTCAAATTTCTGAGGGATTTTTATAAAAAAGCAGCACGTTCGTCTTCTTTGCGGCCACTTTTCCTCCCGAACAATCAAAGAAATGGATTTATTTAAATATATTTGCCAGAATCGTACTCATGAACACCACACCTGGAAACCAGATCTTTTCTTTCTGGAGGATTTCTTTTCATCATGCAACCCGCATGAAGTAAATCAACTCTCTGCGTGCAGTTTGTTTCTTAGAAATGCACAAAAGTGGTTGACAGTTCAGAGGCAGCTTTTTGCTGTTAGATGTTCCTGCAGCATTTCTTCTTCTCATCTCGCTTCCATCTCCTCACTCTTAATGAAAGGGCATGCTGGTGGAAGATGTCAGTTGCTTTTGCTGATGGCTAGGTGCACTGACTAATTTCCAATCCAGAGAGGTGAGCACGTCTGGAAAGGACACACCTGCCAACGCGGCTGTCAGCGAGCATGTGAGAGTAGAAGGATAATTGAGCTGCGCTCAGAGACCTAATAGGGGAGAGGAATACAGCAGTATAATGGCCACTTTGCTCACAGTGGGATTGTAGTGGGTGAAGCACAGAACTTTTCTCTTTAATCCAAGGACTAAGCTGTCACATTTGAATGTCATTAAAGAGACAAGGCATTCATTAAATGACAAGGACACGGTGTGCCAGATTAATCAGGTACTGATGTGCAACAAATGTAGTGATTGTGACTTCAGAACTTGATCGCTACTGTATCCGGCAGCTACCTGCCAAAAGATCTGTGGACTCCACGTGTGTCGTGTGTGTCTTGAATATGGAAATCATTTGGACAGACGCGTGTATTCAAATTTGGCAGAATTCCAAATCTTTTGACATGAGGAACGGGTCGCGGCAAACCTCAGACAGCCGCACACGCAGGTGATCTCGGGTTGACTGACTATCAAAGCGACAGATGGCACTGCCAACATCAATGACTACTTAACATATTGGTAGGTGAAAGGGACACTGTGGCAAGTTTTTGACGCAGCATCAGTTTGATGATTGTGCGCATTCGAAAACCATGTAGGCCTGATAATGATGGTGTGGTTTATAATTAGAATTCTTCTAAGAATCATAACTAAGTCAGATGTGAAGAGATAATGTACTGCTGGAATAAGTGCAACGCACTGCAGTTAATCTTTGATGTCAGTCAGAGATAAACTTGCATTTACAGTGGGTACAGAAAGTATTCAGACCCCTTTAAATTTAAATCTTTGTTTCATTGCCGCTATTTGCTAAAATCCAAAAAGTTCATTTTATTTCTCATTAATTTCACTCACCCCCCGTCTTGACAGAAAAAAAACAGAAATGTAGAAATTTTTGCAAATTTATTAAAAAGGAAAAACTGAAATATCACATGGTCATAAGTATTCAGAGCCTTTGCTGTGACACTCATATTTAACTCCCATGCTGTCCATTTCTTCTGATCCTCCTTGAGATGGTGCCGCTCCTTCATTGGAGTCCAGCTGTGTTTAATTAAACTGATTGGACTTGATTAGGAAAGGCACACACCTGTCTATATGAGACCTCACAGCTCACAGTGCATGTCAGAGCAAATGAGAATCATGAGGTGGAAGGAACTGCCCAAGGAGCTCAGAGACAGAATTGTGGCAAGGCACGGATCTGGCCAAGGTTACAGAAGAATTTCTGCAGCACTCCAGGTTCCTGAGAGCACAGTGGCCTCCATAATCCTTAAATGGAAGACTGAGCTCCAGAGATGCAGCAGGGAGATGGGAGAAAGTTCCACAAAGTCAGCTATCACTGCAGCCCTCCACCAGTCGGGGCTTTATGGCAGAGTGGCCCGACGGAAGCCTGTCCTCAGTGCAAGACATATGAAAGCCTGCATAGACCTTGCCAAAAAACACATGAAGGACTCTCAGACTATGAGAAATAAGATTCTCTGGTCTGATGAGACAAAGATTGAACTTTTTGGCGTTAATTCTAAGCAGTATGTGTGGAGAAAACCAGGCACTGCTCATCACCTGCCCAATACAATCCCAACAGTGAAGCATGGTGGTGGCAGCATCATGCTATGGGGGTGTTTTTCAGCTGCAGGGACAGGACGACTGGTTGCAATTGAAGCAAAGATGAATGCGGCCAAGTACAGAGATATCCTGGAAGAAAAGCTCTCCAGAGTGCTCAGGACCTCAGACTGGGCCGAAGGTTCACCTTCCAACAAGACAATGACCCTCAGCACACAGCTAAAATAACAAAGGAGTGGCTTTGGAACAACTCTGTGACCATTCTTGACTGGCCCAGCCAGAGCCCTGACCTAAACCCAACTGAGCATCTCTGGAGAGACCTGAAAATGGCTGTCCACCAACGTTCACCATCCAACCTGATGGAACTGGAGAGGATCTGCAAGGAAGAATGGCAGAGGATCCCCAAATCCAGGTGTGGAAAACTTGTTGATCATTCCCAAGAAGACTCATGGCTATACTAGCTCAAAAGGTGCTTCTACTCAATACTGAGCAAAGGGTCTGAATACTTATGACCATGTGATATTTCACTTTTTCCTTTTTAATAAATTTGCAAAAATTTCTACATTTCTGTTTTTTTTCTGTCAAGATGGGGTGCTGAGTGTACATTAATGAGAAATAAAATGACCTTTTTTGATTTTAGCAAATGGCTGCAATGAAGCAAAGAGTGAAAAATTTAAAGGGGTCTGAATACTTTCTGTACCCACTGTAAGTTGAAAAGATTTCCCTAAAACGTCAGATCTCACCTTGATGTCATTAAAATGGGACGTGGTATTGGCTATTTCAGTGTGCTGTTCCATGGTGATTAAGGTGCAAAATATATGAAGATAAATAAGAAAAAGATGGGGCTGAGGGGGGACTGTTGCATTATTGTCCATCTGTACTTAAACCATGATAGGAACCAATGTCAACAAGTTGTGATCGACCTGAGAACCGCAATGTAAGCCTACCTGGGGACGTCTCTGTGTTGGGCTTGCACCTGTACTGGGATGGGTTCTCAGGTATTCCCTCTCACAGTCCAAATGCTTGCCTGTTTTTAGACGGGCTTTAGTTGTGTTTAGTTGTGTACCCTTCTCTCGCCCTATGACAGATGGAATTGGAAAAGTTAAAAATTATGATGGATGGATGTAACCTTACCTTTGACAAGAATGGAAAAACCAGAATGGTGAACCAGTGCAGTTCTCAGCCACACCGACAATAGTGGTAAAATTCAACAAGGTGCATTTTGCATTGTGTATTATTCCAATCTTTTATATCACAGCAAAGTAATACACTTAAAATAGGTTCCCTGGCGTGCAAAGGATAAAACTATTCACCATATGTGAATCATAAACATAGACAGAACAGACACGGCAATTCCTCTAAAAATAGTGATGAAGAAGCTTAAGTACAAAATCATATAGGCACTCGGCAACCTTGCTTTTATATAGTAAGATAATCAGAATACAACCAGCTGGCAACCAGTTAAACAGTCCCTAAGCGACACGTCGCAGACACGCTGCACTCATTGATGCAAACCGACTCAGATTTAATGGAACATGTTGGCTCATCTGTCTTCGTTTATAAATCTGACAACAGTTATTTGCAAACCTTCACCGATCTGTCTCAGCGTGATTACGGTCAGTCTGAGTTGGAGCGCGACAAAACGGGGGCACGGACACAAGATTCCCGCGTCCTGTGGTGTCTCGCAGCAGGATGTCAGCAGCAGATCATTTGGGTTGGGCCCTAAGTGGATCGGTGAGCCTTTGGCTCATTGTCATGATCTTCAAGGGAGAGTGCGGCCTGGTGGAGGGCATTGTCCTGCTGAGGGAGGCCGCTGCCATCATGAGAGTGTGTGTGATCAGTTTGTGACAATGTTTAGTTGTGTGGTACATGTTTAAGTAACTTTCAAGGCTCAAGGTTCCTCCAGCAGAACCTCATGCCATAATGTGATGATTAATGTACTTCACTTCACCTGTCAGGGATGATGGACTCTGTTATGGTTTTAAGCAATGGAAATTATGTAGTTCATCAATTGAGAAAAACATTAACAATCTCGACAATAACATGATTTTATTTTTAACGAAGGTGCCATGATTTGATCAGGTGAAGTCAATTACAGACTTTCAGTGTGTGTGTGTGTGTGTGTGTGTGTGTGTTTGTTTTACAGATAGATGCATTTGTATTAGAGGCTGGCACTGAGTGGCTTGAACCTGCCTTTGGGGCTTTCTTCAAATGAGGCGCATATGCTGCATTAATTAGTTTTAGGCACACAACTGAGTGTGACAGGTGACAAACAGCCCCCTCGCCCTATTTATATATATATATATATATATATATATTTTTTTTTTTTTCTCACACACTTACTTTTATAACTCACCCTCCTTTCCTCAAGTCAAAGTTAACCTCTAAGGTTCTGTCTTTCCGGCTTTTTATGATGAAATAAACATCGAAGTGCTGAAATACTTAAAGTGTAATCAGTGGTTATTCTTCTCAGCTGTGACAGAGATGTGATGCTTTTAATTGAGCAATAGTTGCATGGAATAATTTTTTTTTTTATTTAGCATGCCAATCAGTGGCACAGCTTTACAGACATTATTTTAGAAATATAGTAATAGCAAGTAATAGTTAAGACATAGAGCCATCAGTCATATATATATATATATATATATATATATATATATATATATATATATATATATAAAAAATCTCAGTGCCACTTGACCCATTCTCCTTCCTCCATCAAAACATTGTGCTACTTGTTTTCAACTGATGAAGTGTTATGTGAAAATACTGCATTATGCTCTTGTGCATTGGTGTTTCAAATATTTGCATTAATTATTTTTCATTAAAATTATTTTTGTGACTATGACTTGGAAATATTCATGTTATGTATTTTGTTTATGTGCTTGTTTTTAATGCGTGCACCAGTAGGACCACCAGATGTGCACACATCAGTGAGATTATTTCACACTAATCCAAACTGTCAATCATCCCCATCTGTCGCCCAGGTCTGCTACCTGCTGAAGTGAGAACACCTGCAACACAGGAGCAGCCTCACTGCAACTGCTGCCACATTAAGCCCCTTTTAAACCTATTGTAGGAAAAGTTTAGCATATTTGCTATAATGATAATGTATAAAAGTTGTTTAAATGTCAGTGTTATTACAGACAAAAACAATGCTATTATTCTCATGTAATATGTCCTAGATTATTATTCTACCCATTTCTACTAATTGCATTTACAGAAATAAATGTACTGGTTTGAATTATCTTTTTTATTTAGGTGCTAAGTGGTCATTTTCCAGCTGGGGCATGATTATAGTCAAGCATAATCTCAAAGGGGACCTATTACGGCTATTTCTAGCTACATATTTTATCCCTGGATTCTAATAGTGTAGTTTTAGAATTTACAATCATTTCCATTAATAAGTGAATCCTTGCTCACCTTACACTGGGGCTTGAGCAGGCCCTCATTTCATCCACACTGTAAAACAAACATTTTACCTGCTCCCTGTAGGCAATTTTCTTTTTGCATGGTCGCACCCTTACAAACAGAAGGTTTGAACAGCAGGTAGGTGGAGCTGCTGTGCACACAGCCAGAACTTTGTAAGATGACAATATTAAGGATATCCCTTCTCTATGGTATCATAAAGATTGAAGAGTGGTAAAAACTGAGCATTCAGAGCAGTTTGAAGGCTTACAGGGATAACTTGACCTCATAATTTGAAACGTTGGTCATATTGAATAAGAGCATACATCATTTTAACAGTCTGTGTGACAAAAAATAAGGAAAATATGGAAAACGTGTTATTTTTCCCTTTAGACTGTGTATATTATGCAGTATAATGATCTGCTTAGAAGTTACTATTATTTGCTTGTGATTTATGTTCCATACCTGTTATTACATTCTCATCTAGGTATCATATCTTCAAAAATAAAACTCATAATAAATGCAAATGTAGAGGGTCTTCACACATATATAGCTCCCGTTACCTTTAGTTGGCTTCTGGGAAACACTGTAATGTGTATCTTCAATCACACATACTAACTCACCAGTGCTGGCAGACCTACCATGCAAAATGCTCACTTAAGGTTGGTTTTACTGCCATGCCCAAGGACACTTCAGCCTGTGATCTAACTGCCAGTGATGCAGTTTAGTGGACAACCCACTCTACTTCCTGTGCCACAGCTGTCATAAAGGTAGAAACAGGCCTGGTTCATGGGGTGCTGTGGTTCCCTGCCTCCCCTTCCCATTGTAGCTACTTCCTGTCTTTACCTATTTTGTCCTCCCACACATAATAAAGCAGGAGGATATCATTGCCATTCTGTCATATTTCTCCCATTTTGGCTGTGCTCTCTTAGGATAATATGCTGGCTTAGTTGTGGTTCCCACTGTTTGCCAAATGCTTGCTTGGTTTTCCCTGTAATTGTTGTAGGGTCTTTACCTTACAATATAATGCGCCTTGAGGCGACTGTTTGTTGTGATTTGGCACCATATAAAAAAAACTGAATGGAATATAATAGAATACTGTCCATCTGTCACGGCATCTGTTTTACCTTCCTGGTCTATAGACTCCAAAACCAGAAGGAGCAAAGCCATTAAATTTATTTAGCAACTGACCTAGGTCACTGAACAGCTGGCAGTAGCTAAATAGTGACAAACTAGGGAATGACAATTTTCTAGGTAAAGAGCCAGTCTGTTTATAGTAACAGTCAGTCATAATCAGTTCTAGGCTGCAGCTAACTTCTGATTGGCTGAGCATTGTCTAGCATGTTGGTCAGGGATGACTCATGGCCATGAATTGTACAGAGGAATCAGTGAGCAATATCAAAGCCATACCTACTGCTCAGCAATATTGCTCAAAGCAGCATGGGTACATTATTTAGTAATATTCCTGTATACACATGAGTATAATATGATGTGAAAACCTTGTAAGATTGCATTATGTCTGCCTTATTGTTATAGATTACATAAATAGAAAGGCATTATGTAGTGTACACCATTGTACAAAAGTGCAGTATCTACTTTCTTTAATTTACCATGGAAATTTATAGATAAAAGAAAGCTAACAAAAACATTTTCAGAAATTATGTAGCTTTGACAAATTTTTTTAAAGATTTTAAAGATTTAACCAACAGACCATGTGGCTCCTCCTCATGGCTGAGCATCTGCATCGATGCCTTACATCATCAAACCCAATGTAAAACATCGGATGCAGTGTAAAGCACACTGCCCCTAGACTCTAGAGCACTGGAAAAGTGCTCTGCGGAGTGACGAATCACACTTTTCAGTCTAGCACTCCAGTGGACGAGTCTGGGTTTGTCGATTGCCAGGAGAATGATACTATTTGACTGTTCCAGTGAAAGGGACTCTTAATGCTGCAGCAAACCGAGACTCTTTAGACAATTTGATGCAAAATCAACATCTTCACTGGTTAAAGGAAAAGTCTCCGTCATGTACAACATAAGGATTAATTATGTCTAATATCTGTATGTAATTTAATGCCAAACCCTTAAATAGGGTTTCAGTAACCTACTACTTTGTTATTCACTGACTAATTTGTTTACCTTCATTACTGTATCAGTAATATTAGAATATTTAATTGGGGTAGGGGCAGCCCACAGATAAGCCTTTTGCTGACTTCATGTGTCATGATAAAGCCCATAGACACCCGTTGAAAGTGCCCCTCGTTGCTTCCTTTTACCTCAGAATCATTGTGCTGGTTGACAGTTTGCAACCTTTGCCTAACTAATATGCAAATTAGGATCTTATCACAAAGCAGATAAGCTGTAAATGCTAAGGCCCATAGTCAGATGCTATTATCAGGACCACAATTCAGGACACAGAGAGCATGTCACTAGACTGCAGAGTGACGAGATGCAGCATTGAGTATTGCTCATTAAAGACAAAGGGCAGACACAGCCCTCCTTAATTAGCACAAAATAACTTGTCTCGGGTTCGTGTATTTTTCAGTGATGCCATATTTCTCGGATATCATGCCAGTCATTTCACATAAATCACGGTATAATAAATTATATTGAATTTATTTCTTAAATTTTAATTTCCATAATTTGATTAATACTCTAAGCTCCTAGCAGACAGAGAAAACAGGTGGTGAGCAGGAAATGTGGTACAAAATATGATCCCAAGGCATTTGACCTGCATGTTCCTTGTTTTTGAATGCTCTTATTACAATTTGCATGTAGGCCTACTGTTGCCATGACAGCAGCTAAGTCTTGAAACGTTCATCTGAGACAGTTGTACTCTTTTTGAGTCATCCAGCATCGGCACGGACAATGCAGGGTGGGGAAAGAAAAGTTCAAGTCTGGCTGGATTTTTTAGGAAAACACCTTTATTCAGTGGTGTGGAATTTGGGTTACATCCTATATCTATTATTTAATACTCAAAAAATAAAAATGAGATCTGAGAGGAAATTGAAATTGATTATTAATAGCTGGTGTACAGCACCTTCTCTCTTCCTTCCTTTGTCTAAATGGAACTTGCAGCTCCAGCCCCCGAGGTCTCTCTAAAGGCTTTGGTCACTCTCTTGTGGCATTTTTCTTCCCTTACTTGCTTTTCTCACTTGGCTTTCAGTGTGAGTGTTGGCAAACAAAGCTAGGGTAAATGTGTTCCCTGTTTAATTCTGCAGTGCGCACAACCAGAAATCTGTCATTGCGCGATCTTAAAATCCACCGATAAACGTTATTTTCCAGCACATTCTCGCTCCCATCGCATGCTGATTCCCTTTCTCATCACATTTTAACACATTTAGCAGGACCCCTCTAAGGTCATTATTCATAATGCTGTCACCAAAAACACCATTTTGACAACTGAGGAAGCATAACAACAAATTAGCAGGTGTGGTGGCGCATGACATCATCACATGGCTTCTAACCACAAAAGGGGAGCTTGAGTCTTATCGGGGGCTGATTTCAACATTTTCATTTTGCTTTCATTTATGTTTAGGAAAACATCATGGCTGGACTAAAATGCGCACTTTCACAGTGCAACAAGGCAAATGTTTTCCCGTCTACAACAGGCTTCATCGTCATTTACTTGACTATCACATGTATTCTGCCATTCTGTTGCATACTGCTGGTGCTCACAAGATGTCTTTTGGTGGCAATATTGGATGCCAGAAAAGGCCTCTTTTAGGCCTCAGTCACAGTTCTAGAAGCCAGTTGGCAAACCCCTGGCAACTTCGGTCAGAAAAGATGAGGAGGGAAAGATGTGGGCGTACCTGTAAACCATTCCTGTTTGGGGGGGGTTGCCTCATTGTTGCCCCTCTAGTGCACCTGTTGCTAATTTCATTAACACCAAAACAGCTGAAACTGATTAACAAGTCCCTCTGCTACTTTACTGACCAGATCAATATCCCAGATATTTAAGTGACTTGATGCTTTACTCTGATTAAAAGGTGTTCCTTTAATTTTTTCGAGCAGCGTCTGTGTCCATATGTGATGAGTTGGATATGAGACCCATGTGACTGTTCTGGTGAATGCTACAATAGTGACCAGTGAAAAAGGATGCTATGGGAGTATTGCTAAGACACCAACACTTCTGACACATGGGCAGTGTTTGACACCCTAGGCTGCTATTTCAGACCTTGGCAGGCTTCTGTTAGTCAGACTGCCCTGCACATAGAGAAATGACACTGGAGGGGTACCCAGTGCAGTAAAATGTCTATGCCTATGAGTCACATACTGGGCAAGCATCTATATGTGATGAGTTGAGACTGAGAACAGGTTGTAATCTTAGTATTTTATGCAAATGAGACAAACCCAGTATCTGAGATTATCCCTTGCCACTGGCTTTACTCACTTTTAGCAGCACCGATACAATATCTGGCTACAGTGTGAGCTGCACTGTGTGTGAAATGCAGCACATTTTCATTCTCTTTTTCCTAACACCATCCATGCATGTAAGCCGGTCTGAATTTCTTTTGAGGTGAGGCTTGGATTAGAGGCCGACACCATGCGCTCAGCCTCGCTAAAGGATTTTATTATCATGGCAGGTTTTTGTCAGCATTGCTACTGTACACCTCACAGAGATTGTGCCACAACACTGCTCCTCAAAGACAGCAAAAACAGCATGACAAAGCACGCATTAGGGACCGTGATAACAAAGAAATACACTGCTTGGCATCCATCTTTACCCAAAGTCTTGTGATTTTGTCTCTTGATTCTGCGCCGCTGTGCACAAAATGCATTTTATGCATGTTTGAATAACTTTTACTTCCAGCCAACCAAACTTAACCAAACATTAACCTTTGGGCGTATATTACCAGCCAGTGTACTGATAAAGTTTGTCTTTCAAAAGGCACTCAAACCTATTTTATGTTTAAGAAGAAGGAGAAACATGCTTAAATTTGTTGTTTTAATTTTTCAGAGGCAGAGTTGATGAAGTAAGCTATGAGGGATTTGTGTAAACCCCTCATCTCTCAGTACAGCCTTGACCAGAGACTGTTCTGGAGTCTGTTTACTGCATGTATGTAAATGTAGCCATTGTCTTGGCTCCTTTTCCAGGATTAGCCCTTCATTTTCTTGGCACAGTTCCTTCACCCAGGGCTCTGTCTGCTGTGTACACAGATCCACACAAAGCCCCCGATGTCATTTCACTGATACTATTCTGTCTCACAACACCAGGATACACAGAGTCTCTTCTGTTGTTACTATCAATATGCCAAGAGCAGAGGAGACACAGGACTTCAGCACTCCATTAATTTCAAGACCTTCTATTTCTGTGAATTTGACCTTGACAAGAGTTTTCTCTTTAGATCATTTAAACTTTTTTGGGGGGGGGGTATTTTTGTGCTTTTTGATGTTGGGTTAGATCTTGGCATTTTCTTTACAATAAACATGTCATTGAGTTATTTTGAACTTATCTCTGTCAAAGTCAGAGATGTTTTCTAATTCACAGGAGTACTCAGATGATAAGTTCTAAAAAAAAAAAAGCACATCAGACACAAGCTTATGTGCAGAGACCGGGCTGCTGGCCACCTTTCAACCACAAGCATACAGTAACTCTTCGTGAGATTTTCAACAGTTGTTGGGATAGCTGAGGCTGGAGGCCGCTCAGTGACAGCGGGGTGGGAGGAGAGTGTTGGTGGAGGGTGGTGGTGGTGGTGGTGGTGGTGGGGGTGATAATCACATGTGAAAGAGGAGTGAGCAGTCTGGTGGATGGAAAGAATCTCTACTAAGATTTTTTTTTCTTCCCCAAACAGTGTCCCCATTAACAGGACTGATGTGCATCTCTGCAACAAGCCGCAAACTCATTTGGCCTTGGGAGCCATAGAGAGTCCTCACTGTGTTAGAATAAGTCACTCCTGAGACCACTAAAAGCCATTATTAGAAGGTGTTTATTGAGCTAGCCGTGGCCTAGATACAGCTTAATATCCTGAGAACAGTTATAGACCATAATTATATTACGTTTTGGATGAAGACTGGCCATGATTAGATAAATGATGAATAGCTCCATCAGATTAAAAAAAAAAAAAAAAAAAAAGGTGCAAGGTTTCTAAGGAGGTAATGCACTGCTGGCTTATTTTTGCAAGGAGTTGGAACATTTGCTTTCCTTCTCGTGACTATATTGATTGACACAGAAAATGGAATTCATTACACGGACAAAGGTTTACATTACACAAGAAATACCACAAAAAAGGAATGCCAGCTTCTTTTGTTTCATTTTTACTCTCCCACGCACATCTCTGCCCTAGGTGTAAATTAGATGATATTCAGTACTCTGTTTAAACAGTAAGTAAGTTTCTTTTTCAGATGGGTTTGAGCGTTCTATTTTAAAACTGGGCCCAGAAGTGTGTGCCAGGAAGAGACTTTAAATTGAACAGTGGGAGTGTGTTATTTTCAGTAGATAACGCCTGAGTAAAACTACTAATTACACCTTTTTTGTCAAAGGAAATTAAAGAAAATAAATGGCACCGTTGCTTGTGCACGGTCTTATTTAAATACAGTAAAATGATGTTACAGCTTGATTTCTGGCAACTGTGCTGTGTAGTTACATGACATTTCAGGTGCAGCTGAGTGTGGAAATAATATGTTTTTGACTTCCAAAGGACAAATTTGAAAGCTTTGTAACCCGCCCGTACACTTCTGTGATTCGTTTGGAAGTTGTTTGTTTTTTAAGGTCCTGACGACGGCAGTACCAGAAGCCCTGTCATGGTTGGGTAGTTTAGTTTCAATTATTGGCAAATTCCAATTTCAGCTTTTTGTCCACAACACAGCCCCTTTGATGACAGGTGTCACAATCACTAAGCGAAGCCAGGCACGTTGCCTGTTGTCTGATGTTATATCAGCATGTGAGATTGAAGACAAAAAGGTAAAAAACAGAATACCTGGTTGTACAGCATGTGTTCTGTTGTAGCACGGGTATTTTTCTTCTAAAATCTTTGCATAGGTACTAGTTCAACATCAGTGCGGTGACAGGTGACGCAAATACCAGCTAAATGCAGAGTGTTCTACCATTTGATGACCATACCACTACCAGGCATGCAAGCAAACAGACAAGTTGGTCAAAGAGACCTGAGCCAAAAGGTGCAACTCTATGATAACATTATTGCTGTTGTAAAGTGTTGCGGCTTATATCCTGATAGAAGGACACAGACAGTGACAGTAGTTCTGCCTTAAAAAAGGGCATAACAATAGGAGCGCAACCTCCTTGCAACTAGGAAAAACGGGTGGTTGCACTGAATTTTTTCACATTTGACGTTGCAGCGGCCAACTACCACCCACATCCTCTGGGCAACCACCTTGAATGCAATCTGTCTCCAAACGATCGCAGTGCAATCTCAGACTGACTGTATTCACTCTCAGACAGACTAGCGAAGGTTTGCAAATAATCGCCATCTAACTTATAACACAGACATGTTTCCAGCACAGCGCAATCAATCTGAGTCAGTTTGCAGCGATGAGGGTAACTCGTCTGTGCAAAAGCAGACTCTACTCAACTGGTTGCTAACTTATCATGTTCTGGTTATCCTCCTATATTAAAAGCAAGGTTGCTGAGCGTGTATGTCATTTTGCAGTTAAATCTCTGTGCTGCAGCAACTACTTCACTGTTTTTGGAGAAATTTCTGTATCAGAATTTCTGTTTCTCTGAGGTTCTGGCTTGACTCTGAAATTAAGTAGTATGAATTTTGGTTTTATATAATGTTTCTGTGTATGTAGACTGCAACAAATTTGTAACAGATTCGTGATTTATGCTGATTCATCACAGTTACTCGCCATATTATCACAAACAGATTGAATGTAATTGCCAGCTCGAACCCATCCGATCACAAACTGATAGCAGACTGACTCCATCTGATTGCCATTTTATCACCGTCTCGCAGCACCAAAATCGCTTTGAATAAAGCAACTGACTGAGTGGTTGCAGACGTGGCCCCTGTTTCTGAAGCAGCCATTTCAAAAGCAAAGAAATCTCAAGTTGGTTGTACACAGTCACAGTAATTATTGTCATGCCTCAGTGTCCAGCCATTGTTTAAATGTAGCAGTTAGTGAAACAGACATTGCATGGTTTTACCTGCAGAACTTGTGGCAACTTCCATGGGAAGAAAATCATGATGAACACACTATGTGAGCCACATCTCCCAGTCAATTTCCAATGAATTTTTGCAGTTAAATTTCCCAAAACCATTTTATCTGTGGTTCTGAATTTTGAGGTGGGATGCAACCTTTTTGGTACCAGGGTTTTATTATGGTGGAAATTATGGAACCAGTTCGATTTGGGCTAGAATAGCACATTTCTTTTGAATGAGGTTATACGCTGCCAATGTAATATAATGGAGTTTTCTCTTTTTTTTCTCCCCCTGGTACTGGTCCAACTTTTATAAATGTTCAATTCTCAAGTGGTCATCACTACACTGTTCCTGCAGATCCCTTTGCCTCTTGAAGAAATGTCTTAAGATCTTTGTCTGAAATGTGTTGCCTGCACCAACAGGCTTCAGAACATTTTGTCTGTTCATTATGTCCATTATGTGGAGTTGGTAATGTCCCTGAGAGTGCCATCAGGGTTCTCAGTTAGTAGTGGAATGCATGAAAATATGAAGGTTATATTGCAGATATGTATGATCCATTATTTTTGGATTCCTGCCCATACAAAGGAATAAAACCAGGATATCTCAGGCTCTGCTATCTCAGTTTTGGCCATTGTATTTTTATTTTAATTGTATTTATCTTTTAAGCTTGCCGACGAGGCTTCCAACTTTGACTTGCTGGAGTACTTTTTGAACAATATATGCGGTTTAGCTCCTCTAGCAGACTTTTAGTTTTTATCATTTACTATAGCATATATCAAAAGTAATGAGGACTTTGAAATCACAAACATGCTTCAGAGTCAGCCAAGGTCATTAAAGCCCCAAAAAAAAAAAAAGAAAAAAAAAGTTAAATGTCGAAAAAAATTTATGATGGTGTTTATAAGCATTTCAGTTTCAACTTTAGATGACCCTCTAGCTACTTTCTTTCTCTGCTCAGCATTTCAAATGGCATTACCATTGTGTCTTTTTTAAAAATGACACCCTTTTTTTTACATTTCGAAAAAGACTCAATAACTCTTAGGCCAAGTCACTCTGTATGTAAGCAGTGTGGTGCGCTACCCGAGAGGCAAAAGATTTAACTGACATTTTTAAATAGGTTCAATGAATGGGTTCATTGGGACTTTAATTACATTCACTCTTTAACCGAGAGTGTTGTTGGCAATGGAAGTGGATCTTGACAAGCCAGTGTGCTCTTATGACACCCCACCCACATAGCACTGCTGTTATTCTGATTGCCCCTCTATCTACAGGCAGTATGGGCACACCAGTGAAATCACTAATGCTTAATTAGCAGATTAGAAGATCCAATTAGGAGATCTCCTCTGTCTCACATCAAGCCTCTGTCAACATGTCCTATGAAATGAGATAGTTCACATTTCCAAATAAGGTGGATGTTTCTAAAATGGCCATACTTGTCTGACAGTTGGATTCTCAGTTTAGCCATTTGGATACCTTGTTTGATAAACCACTCCTGATGAACCATTTATAATTATATTCTGTGGTGACAGCATAGTATATGGTTCATAACCTCTAAATGTAAAGTCGTACTCTAGCTTATGAGGTAATTACATGTTTTTTCCTCATGCTGTTTGCTAACTCTGCTTGCTGTTCCATTCTGAGATGAATGTTTCTTTTTTAGAATATGCTGCAGCAACCATGTAAAGCTACATTAAGCACTTTAATAACCCATTTGGCCTCATCAGCACACTAAACAGCTTCGCCGGTGATTTAAAAGATTCTGCAGGTTTCATTAGTGGCGCTGCTATAGGAGCTAATGTGTCCAATGTGTAGCATTCAAGTTCACTTCGGACTCCTTTTAGAAACAGCTAATGCAAGCGTTTCACATCCCTGGTATCAAAACCATTGTATCCATTATACAAAGGCGTAACCATCACTGTGTGGACTGGGTGGTGGCCATCTTGTGTGGGAAGTTTGAACACTGTTTCCATAATATGTATCAGATGGATCAGAGGCACTATAAAAGAGATACACGGCATTCAAAGCACTTGAATCGATATCTAAAGGAGAATTTGATAAAGGCAAAGATGGCAATTGTTTCATCTCTGCGGCCAAAGAACCAGCTCTCTGGTGACAGGCATATTTCTGTTTGGTTATTGGTGCAAGGATATACAATACGTGTAGGTGTACCTTGTTTGTTTGTTTTTTTGTTTGTTTTCATTTTTCTTTATAAGTAAGTGGCCAGTCTGTCACGAGGCTAACACAGAGGGACCCTGAATTGGATAAGCAGAAGAGGATGGATGGATGGATAGTTGATAAATGAAGCTGCAGCATTGTTTAACTTTGCACATATGCAGTAGAAGTACAAGTTGCAGGGAAATATAAGTTTTTTAATCTTTTTTTTAAGTGGTGGCCCTAGAGGCAGCACCATGACTTGCTTGCAGATGAACTTTGGTCGGATTGAGAGCTGGATTGTACCTTGGCTCTTTAATGTGATTTTTAAATGGCTGTGGTTGCTTTGGGATATTATTGTTTGTGGAAATCCTTACTGTAACTATGCTTTTGTTTCTCTCTTGTTTTGTAATTAATACAAAGTGCTGCAGCTACAGGAATAGACTGTCACAATTCCCATTTTGATTTGAATCTTAGATGCTATTTATTCATGATGGAAGTGACTTTTATGGAAAGGCAAAACTTGAAATTGTTTTGAATTTGTACTCCTTTGATTGCTAAAACAATGACCCATGCAATTTGAAGTTGACTTCCAATGTGAGATAATAACGCAAATGTACTATGTTTTACTGGGTGACAGTAATTGCTCATAAGTGATACTCACTGGTATGACATGCAAATTGCTTTATATGGTATCACTGGGACTGAGTGCTTCCAGAAATTGACAGCACTTTAACACAGTTTTGGCTTGCAAACAGGCCTCATTAAAAGCAGAACATTTTTCTGCTTTTTGGTTTGATTAAGACAGAAATTGTTGGCTTTGTCATTCTACCAAGAACTCAATGCTGCTGCGACTGTTATGATTCACAGATGAGAGGACACAAAAGCAGGACACTGGAGGCTGAATAATTCAACCAAAAGCAAGCTTTAATAGCTGATGAAAACATCCCTAAGTGCCGAATATAAGGAAAGGTATAAATTCAAAAGTCCAGGCACGCACAAAGAAGCAAAGGGAATGACAAGAGGGAATCCACATGACAAAACATACTAACCAACATACATGTAGGGATTACATGTATAGCTAATGACAGGAGTGATAGAGGATGGGGTAAAAGACACAGGTAGAAGCAATTAAAAACAAGTGAAACTAATGAGGACGGGGCCGATGATCAGAGACCAGGAAGTAAAACCAAAGTGAAACAGACTGTACTACAGTAACACGAGGGAGAACAGTAAATGGAGACACAACCAAAATCACTGCAACTGTGTGCAATGAACGTATGTTCTAAGTGCTAAGGACCAGATCTGCGACCACTCGAAGTCAATTGCTGTCTTCAAAGCAACTTTGGTGCGTCAAGATGGTGATAAAACAGCAATAAGTTGGAGTCAGTCTGTGATTAGTCTGCAACTGGATGGGGTCAAGTTGGCACACAGTCTGTGATGATATCACGATTAACTCACCTGTAAAAATTACAAGTCTGTTGATATCTGTTGCAAATCTGTTGCTGTCTATATACACAGAAATACACATTAAGTACTTACATTCAGAGTGCAGCCAGAACCTCTGAACAGAAGGAAGAGAAATTGCTCCAAAAATAGTGGTATAGTTGGTGCAGGGTGGCAACTTAACTGCAAAATGGCACAGACTCTCAGCAACCTTGCTTTTATGTATGAATATTACCAGAATGCAACCAGTTGCTCTTATTGACACAGATTGATTACAACATGTTGACAAGCTGTCCACTTTTATAAATTAGATGGCAATCATTTGCAAACCTTGTGAGTGATTTGCAGTCGGTTCGAGTTGGACCATGACTGTGTGGAGACGGTTGCCTCCCACCAGGGAAGCTGTGCAAATGTCTTGCAATCAAAAGTGGTTACCCAGAGGTTGAGGGTATTGCATGTTCAACTTCTGGTTGGCCAGGTGGTCACCACAGCTATTTACAAGTGGTCACTAAATGCGGAACAATTCAGTGCAATTACTGGGTAAGTGTAGATTTTTCCTACTTGCAAAGAGTCTACCATCCTATTTTTATCCTACTGTGACTGAGCCATTAGAGAAATGGAACAGATCAGCCCTTTGTCACAGATACCAGATCTAGCTGTTTGAGTCTGTATTGCACTGATATTTCTGACTGGTGCATACCTGGTATTTTTTGAACATGTCACAACTCGGCTCCTTAGTACTTTGATTTTTAATAAATTATTTTATCGTTGGGTCCAAATAAGAAACAGCAAGGTAAAATTACTAAAACTTAGATATTAACAAAATGCCTGCTCTAATAATGTAAACACTGTAATGTTTTATAACCCTCCAAATCAACCCCCCTAGTGCCAGACCACAGTTTACACACATATACCTCCTGTAAGGAAAAAAGACTTCATTTTATGCATGTAAATCCGTAAGGCGGGGCCTATTATTCTAAATAGCAATATAATATTATGCAAAGACTTGCGGAGACTTTGATATTCTGCCTTCCTTTCATCTTAAATTAATTTAAAGGAGGAAAGCTTGATATAGACAATCACGACTGATCCTCTGCAACCGTCCGATCCACCTCCACCAACCTGACCACACCACAGACATGTAATCTCGCCTCGCTCAAAGCCAAAGCCCACATTAACATCGTAATAGGAAAGTGTGTTAAAGCAAAGCTCTTGCAGCCTGACAAGAGAGAATTGGATGTCAGAAGGATTCCTGCTCAGTTTAATTGAATCTGCCCAGCACTAAAAAAGAAAATCTGAAGTCAAAATAACCTATTAGATCTATCAGGTAATGTTTTGTTGAGTTTGACAGGTAGCACTGCACTGCCCTCCCCACTCCCTACTTCATTCCTTCAGGTTGGGTAATGCAGGTGTGTAGGGATGGTATCCATGATGTTTCTCTCTCTGTTTCTATTATTCGTTAATCAATTGCAGCCAGGCTCTTTCTGTTTTCTGGAGCTCACTCAGCAAATCCCCTGTGTAGAACTAGGCTGGTGAAGCATGTGGAGGGGTTTTTAGTGAGTTACTTCAGCTAATGGATGGTGGGGCGGAAGGTCTGCTCCATGTGTGAACAGAATGCTAAGAACTGGACGTTGTTCAGTTTCCAGACTTCAGTGGTTCTGTAAAAAAAAAAAAAAAAAAAAAAGGGGGGGGGCATTAGTGTGGAAATGAAGGTTGGTATAATGGTATCAAAATAAGCTAAAAGCACATAAATGTACCTGTAATGTGTACATTATGTTGAATACAAATGTGCTTTATGAATGAGAATGACGTTCGGGTCACATCTCAGTGCAGCATTCAGCCATGTGAATCTCTCCAGCAGCCACTCACCTTCCTATAACATAATGTGAGGGGGAAAAATATCCCCATGCTTTGTCCCATGAAGGACCAATCACATCGGCAAATGGATATTAACTCGAGGTTGTCACGGATCCCTACACATGATCAATAGCTTTCACACAGCATTACAACCGAGAGCTTCAGGGGGCTTCCAGTCACGGGGAACCTAACTGCTGCCCTGAAACATTATCAGCTATCCTCACTGTGTTAATAATTTGTGAAAGTTTGTTTTGTTGTGGGTATAGTTGCATATAAAAAAATAAAAAAAAAAAATATATATATAAGGCCTTCTTTTTCTAATCATTAAACCTCACAATGATACACAAACAATGGCAAGTACATTCTTAATGAAAGGTACAATACTGAATGATTTCTCGTCTGGTACGACTATGGTTATTCTTAATCAATTCTTGATTGCAATCCAAACAGTTATTGTTGTGGCAATTTTGCACAGTGGTTATTAAAATGTCAGCAAGAGACAAAGGAGCCAGACTGAACTCAGTAAAAAAAAAAAAAAATCTTGTGGGAGTACAACTATGGAACAATCAAAACAACACAAATTGCACAGTGTAGCACACAATGTGTGTCACTGCATTAACTCTTTGGTGATGACCCCAACTCTAACCCTACCTCTAATCCTAGGCAATCCCAACTCTTGGTAATTAGGGAACAAAGAAAATAATCACAGTAACTGACACGCACGAAAAACTTTTTTTTCCAACAAGTACATTGTGCCTTTATTATAGGTCTCCAAAATAAAGGGAAGGGTTACAGTTACCCACTATCAGGACTTGTTGCATGCAACAATGTTCTGCAAAAAATAAAGAGCTCAGCATTTAAACAAAACAACAAACGAGGCAACAAAAAACGGAAACTGCTCAATGACAAAAAAGCACAAATCCATGAGATCTGGACTTTAAACGTGGAAGATTTTGGTTGAATTATGATTGGTGTTTGGTATTGGTAACATAGAAATCCATATATCCTGCTCCAGTGCATGTTCTCTGTTTTAATTTCAGCTGTAAGCGTCACTATTTTCACTATTTCTTATCCTGACAACGTGCTCTAAGCGGAATGTAGATTCTCTACATATGCAACCTTGAGCCATATGTATGTATTATCACTGTAGCATCATTGAACAAAGTAGTGTAGTAATTTGATTTGGTCAAAAAATGGAATTGAGTTCTCTGATTCTGCCTACTTTAATGACCTGAGATCCCTTCTCTCACACAATGTTTGATTTATTTTATTATTATTATTATTTCAAAGTTTAATAAATGGTAAAAATAAGGGTATACTAACAGGTAAAATATATATACATATATATATATATATATATATATATTAACTCATGACTTTACAAGATTAATGATCCCTCTCTCTCCTTATTTGCAGAGCCATTGTTCCTTTTTCCATAATAACTTTTTAATATTCTTCATAACTCTCCCTGTACTGTTCCTTCTGACTGAAGTTGGTTGGTCTTGATCGGTCCATTTAGAAGAAATGTCGAATGCGTCAAACGCCCCCCTTTTATGTGAACGCATGCAGAGCCTGAAGCAGAAAGCCTGCTTGAACAAAGGAAGCTGATAACCACCCTTGTGATACCTATTATGCCTGACTGGGCTAACACAAAGAAACACTTGCTATGTCAAACTTGCTTCTTAGTGCACCCCTCTGGACCTCCATATGATTACGGAAGGACCAGTATCAACATGTTTCTCCACCAAAGCACACGTACATGAAATATCTGCTCAAGACTACCGACATTTGTGTCTACGTGTATTATTTCTTCCACTGGGATCAGTCAGGAAAAGTAAAGCAGTAATAGATTCATTTCTTTGGAAGCACAGGAGCGACAGTCATGGCAGTTGACCGAGCAGCGCTGGATTTACTGGAGTGTATGGGTTAAGCCCAAAGCTTCAGTTTTGTTAACAGTGCATTTTAGGCACTGCAGCTCCAAAGTTCCTATATTTAAATGCCTTGCATTACGTATAATCTACATTTCAGTCACTGTAACTGGCAGACTGTGTGGTAGGGATTTTGGTGACTGATTGCTGTTGCCTCAGTGTCAGGAGAAGTTTTAGTAGTACTGTTATTGATTTTGTTTTTCTTTTCCACTCAGATTCGCGAGCCGGAGAGGGAGCACCAAGAACAGTGGACCATGCAGTTATTGGAGGAGTGGTGGCTGTGGTCGTGTTTGCCATGCTCTGTCTACTCATTGTCTTGGGTCGCTACTTTGCAAGACACAAAGGTAGTAGTGCCAAAACTACAGTTTTATAACCAGTAATGACACATTTATATTTGTACTGGCATGTTTGCAATATGCATAAATATATGGAATGCTGCAGAAAAATACATCATGGATCATGTCTCAAAATATTCTCAGCATGTTAGCCCATATGAAACTATGTACAGCAGCTGTAAATATTCACTACACAGTAAGTGAAACAATAAAACCGCAGAGAGGGTACTTTCTGTGCACGCATGATATAGGAAATGTCTAAAAACAAGGACAAAGTATTTGCTAGAGGTTTGTTTTATTTATTTATTACACTCACAGCCACTTCGTGAGATATAGCTGCTCATTAGCACAAATATGTAATCAGTCAATCGCATGGCAGTAGCTGAATGCATGACCTGCTGAAGCTCAGCCTGAGCACTGGAGCAATGTGGCGTGGTTGTTGGTGCGAGACAGGCTGTTCTGAGCATTTCAGAAACTGCTGATCCACCAGCGTTTCCTGCACAGTCATCTCTAGCATTTATAGAAAATAGTCCAAAGATGGGAAAATATCCAGTGAGCAGCAGTTCTCTGGCAGACAGTGCCTTGTTGATACCAGGAAAGCAACAGCAACAGTAACTCAGCTAACCACTTGATACAACCAGGGTATGCAGAAGAGCATTTCTTCTGCAGAAGCAAGAAACCACGGAAGACCACACGGAGTAACACTCCTTTCTAACATTTGGAGCATAGAGTCAGAATTTTGGTGTAAACAACATGAAAGCATGGATTCATCCTGCGTTGTATCAATGGTTCAGGGTGCTGCTGGTGGTTTAATGGTGTGGGGAATATTTTCCTACCATACTTTGGGCCCCTTAATACCAGTTGAGCATTGTCTAAATGCCACGGCCTCCCTGAGTATGTCCATCCCTTTATGACCACAGTGTACCCATCTTCTGATGGCTGTTTCCAGCCATGTCCCAAAGCTCAGACCATCTCAAAATGGTTTCTTGATCATGACAACGAGTTCACTGCACTCACATGGCCCCCGCAATCACCAGATTTCAATCCAGTAGAGCACCTAGAGGATGTGGTGGAACAGGAGAGTCACATGATAGAAACCGTGTGAGGCTATCATGTCAATATGGACCAGATTCTCTGAGGGATGTTTACAGCACCTTGATGAACCTGTGCCACAAACAATTAAGGCAGTTCTGAAGGCAAAATGGGATCTAACTTGCTATTAGCAAGGTGTACCTAAAAAAAGGGGCTGGTGAGTGTATGTGCTGCATGTGATACACTTAAATGCTGTGTATAATTTTTTTAAGAAATAGCTGCTATTTCACAGCAGCTTTCCTCTTAAGTATTATCTATCCCAGCAGGCAGTTTGTCAAGTGCAGCCTCTTTACTTTGTTTCTGCAAAAACGACTTATTACATCAATGGATGGAATCCAAATCCAAATGATGGAAAGACAGCTATTAGGGCTACGGGTTACTGATGATGAGTAAAATTACATTTTTCATGCAGTCCTGCTGCATACTATAACAAATCTTGTATGACGCCCTCATAACAGAGAAATAATTATAATCTATAACACATTTCACACTTTGATGTTTCTTATGCAGGAGGAAATGGAATTGGGTACATTAACCACTTTGGAGAGGAAGTACAGTAAATGAGGCAAATTAAAAGTGTAGAGGAAATGGGTTTTTATTTTATAGTCACGCTGAACTTAGAGTTGTTCCTCACATTTGTGTCCAGAAGCTCCATTTTAATATAAACATGCCAGCAGTTTGCTGGTAGATCTTAGTGGTACAGTTAAACTTTGAAGCAGTGAGGTTTGCGGGAGCTCCAGTAATTCATATAAGTGCTCTTGTCTGTCTTTGCCAGATCTACCCACAAAAATATCCCTTGTCCAACTGACTGACTCTAATGTGAGTTATTTACACTGAAAACCAAGCACACAACCATGTGATGCAGCCCCACTCCTGGTTAGCCAATTGCAGCAGGGCAGATTTTAAAGGATAATTCTAGTTTATTACAAGTTGGTTGTTTTCTTTATATTTTTCTAAGTTTTCTACCCTTTTTGTCAGTAATAAAAGAATTGAAATCCCTAATCCAATACTGAGATCTGGAGGTGCAGCAAAATTGTTTAAAAAAAAAGTGTAGTGGGAGAAAGAAACAGGTGTAGACAGACAGTCAGAGAAATCACAAACAACACCCTCAGATTGCTCAAACTTAAGCTACATTGCCAAAAGAATTCACTCATCTGTCTTCACGTGCATATGAACTTCAGTGACATCTCATTCTTAATCCATAGGGTTTAAGATGATGTCGGCCCACTCTTTGCAGCCATAACAGCTTCAACTCTTCTGGGAAGGCTTTCCACAAGTTTTGGGAGTATTTATGGGATTTTTTGACCATTCTTCCAGAAGCACATTTGTGAGGTCAGACACTGATGTTGGATGAGAAGGCCTGGCTCACAGTCTCCACTCTAATTCATCCCAAAGGTGTTCTATCAGGTTGAGTTTAGGACTCTGTGCAGGCCAGTCAAGTTTTTCCACACCAAACTGGCTCATCATGTCTTGGACCTTGCTTTGCGCAGTCATGTTGGAACAGGAAGGGGCCATCCCCAAACTGTTCCCACAAAGTTGGGAGCATGAAATTGTCCAAAATGTCATGGTATGCTGAAGCATTAAGAGTTCCTTTCACTGGAACTAAGTACCCATGCCCATCCATCCAGTGTTGCAGGGGTTGGAGCCTATTCCAGCTGTCATAGGGCAAGAGGCGGGTACACCCTGTACGGATCACCAGCCTGTCACGGACACAGAAAACCATTCACAATTTAGAATTAAAAATTAACCAAACCCAACTAAGTGCATATCTTTGGACTGTGGGAGGAACCTGGAATACCCGGAGAAAACCCGCGCAAACACAGGGAGAACATGCAGACTACACACACTAAGGCCAAGATGGATTCAAACACAGACCTTCTCGCTGTGAGGCAACAGTGTTAACCACTGTACTACCATGCCAAGCCCAAAGCAATGCCAGAACATAATCCCCCCCTCCACCAAACTTTACACTCAGACAAGTACCGTTCTCCTGGCAACCAGACAAAGAAGCATGATTCATCACTCCAGACAAGTCTCCACTGCTCTAGAGGGCGGCATGTTTTATACTACTGATGATGTGCTGTAAGGCTTGAATGCTGCTGTTCAGCCATGGAAACCCATTCCATGAAGCTCTCTACGCACTGTTCTTGAGCTAATCTGAAGGCCACATAAAGTTTGGAGGTTTGTAGCGACTGACTCTGCAGAAAGTTGGTGACTTCTGCGCACTATGCGCTTCAGCATCTGCTGACCCCACACTATGGCTTACCACTTGTGGCTGAGTTACTGTCGTTCCCAATTGCATCCACTTTTCTATAATACCACTAAGGGTTGGCTGTGGAATACTTAATAGCAAGGACCTTTCACCACTGGACATGTTGCACAGGTGGCATCCTATCACGCTGGAATTCACTGAGTTCCTGAGAGCAACCCATTCTTTCACAAATGTTTGTACAAGCGGTCCTCATGCCTAGGTGCTTGGTTTATGCACCCGTGGCCTTGGATGTGATTGAAATGCCTGAATTCAATGATTTGGATGACTGAGTGAATCCTTTTGGAAATATAGTGTATTTAAAGGAGAAAGCAATTTTGATATCCAAACATTGATTAAACCCTACAGACCAACTTCTTTAACTTTGACCCAATGTGGGATTTGACCTTTGTAAGGAAAACAGAAAAGCAAGGGGAAGCGAATGATGATAATGCATAGGGAAAGCATTGCAGGTCCACTTCAGGCCTATTTTGCACCCAGTTCTAATAAAATAATTTGGAAAGTCTTGCTAAACCTTTGGCATTTTACAGCCTGTGAGATCACCCAAATCTTGGCACGTCTGTCTTTGCTAGTTCCACGTCTCAGCTGTTACTTTGACTCGTGCATTGCTATTGAAACTGGTGGCAAAACAATGAAATATAAGCTGTAATAAACTGGAATTATCCTTTAGTGTTCACTTCAGAATTATTGTCACAATGCTGTTTTCCTCTTCGGCGACTCCCAACACGTTTTCAATTTAAAACAGCAATAAGATGCAAGTGCAAATAAAATTCAGGCCACTTTGACTAATTGTGTATATTATAAGAGGTAAACAGTTTACAAGTTAGAGTGCCTAGAGGCCAAGTATAAATATTCATGACAGAATAATAATAATAATAATAATCACAAGGAGGGAGGTTTTTCTCCTTTTTTGGGTGTCATTTGGTTGCTACACCTATGCAGAGGAAATTTGAGATGTGAGACTATAGTAGTCACTCAGGAAAATTTGAATTAGAAAAGAATTATTGTCTGAGGCAAATGTTAACTATCTCTATTAAAAAGTTTTGAATAATTACTCAGCATCACACTTACCTAAAGCGACCCACAGCCCTGAGAGTAAGCGAAGCAGCAGATTTGTATTACCTGTAGATAAGGTTGGAGGACCACAAAATATTACTGTTCACACCAAGCTGCTTCTGCCTAAACTGAGACACATCACACATATATATATATATATATATATATATATATATATATATATATATATATATATATATATAGAGAGAGAGAGAGAGAGAGAGAGAGAGAGAGAGAGAGAGTCAGGTGTTGGAAGGAATACTTTGAGCACCTCTTTTAGTGGAAACTGGGGAATATGGGGGATGACTCACCCATCACTGGGGTTGAGGTCACTGAGGTAGTTAGACAACTCCTTGGTGGCAGGGCCCCTGGGGTGGATGATGTTGTTCTGTTGACTTCATCAGGTGGTGGCCTCCACGTTGCACTGGAGCAGTTTGCAGCCGAGTGTGAAGCAGCAGGTACGAGAATTAACACCACTGAGTCTGAGGCCATGGTCCTCAGCCCGGAAAGGGTGGAGTGCCCACTCTGGGTCAGGGGTGAGTTGCTGCCCATGGAGGAGTTTAAGTATCTCGCGGTCTTGTTCATGAGGAAGGGGAGAAAGGAGCAGGAGATTGACAAATAGAGTGGAGCTGCGGCTGCAGCGATGCGGAAACTGGACCGGACTATTCTGGTGATGAGAGAACTGAGCATAAAAGTGAAACTGTTGATTTACTGGTTGATCTACGTCCCTATCCTCACCTATGATCACAAGCTTTTGGTAGTGACTGAAAGAATTAGATTGTGGATACAATTGGCAGAAATGAGCTTCCACCAAAGGAGAGATAGCGTGAAGAGGATGTCCCAGAAAGGATGTCAGAGAAACTGCAAAAACAAGTATGGCTTGTTTGGAACGGTTCCCTGGAGAAGAACTCTTCTCTCTAAAAATAACATGGCAGCATGGCTTAGATTTACAAAGTTGCTTCTGAACAAACTACAAGAAGTCTGGAACAATGTCCTTTGGACACACAAGACCAGAGTAGAGATGTTTGGCCATAATGTGCAGCACCACATTTGGTAAAAACCAAACACAACATATCAGCAGAAATAGCTCATGGCAATGGTCAGCATGGTGGTGGGTGAGACCTTAAGAGAGCTGTGCAAGAACAAATGCCTGCAAAACTCAATGAACTAAACCGAGGTTATGAAGAAGAGTGGGCCAAATTCCTTCACAGCAACGTGAGAGACTGATAAAGTCATACAGAAAAAAAATTACTTCAAGTTATTGCTGCTAAAAATGGTTCTAAAAGCTACTGAATCATGGGGTGTACTTAGTTTTTCACATAGTGCTTCTGCTCTTTGATTTAATTTTAAAAAAAAAAATCATGACACATTGTAATATGTCGTGTGTTGTTCATCTGGGGTTGTATTTTAATCAATTTAAGACCTGCTAAGGACTAGATTACTTTTTTAAAATGTCCTGAAAAACCATGTAAAACCTTAGAACTGGAAGAGGGTGCACTTTCTTGTCTCAGGACGGGATGATAAGGCAGCCTTTTTGTTTTACAGCACCTTGTTTTCAAACAGCATTTGTGCTTTTTATGTGGCACTACTGTCTCTCATTCTATCTAAAATATTGTCATCATCACCTCTACTTTGATAGGCTGTGAATAACTCTTGTAAATTAGGTTTGAAGTGGCTGGCGAGTCCCTTTTTGTGTGAACTTGACAAGGTTAATTTGAAGGTGTGAGGAACGCTCTTCCTGACACTCAAGATCATTTTGAAACCCTGATTTTCATGTGCCAATCATAAAGGAAAACGAGGGGAAACGCTGCGTAATCTGAATATTGCTGCTTGCTGGTGTTCGGTATATGTAAATGGTCACACAGTGAAGGATTTGCATAATTGGGTGCTGAGAGATGGAGAGCCACATTTTAATCTTTTGTATCATCTGAGCAGCAGGCTATTATCCAGTTCGTGACACTGTCCTCCATCCTCTCCTCCTCAGGTACCTACTTCACACACGAAGCCAAAGGAGCAGACGACGCAGCGGATGCAGATACAGCCATCATCAATGCTGAGGGTGGCCACACCAATTCTGACGAAAAGAAGGAGTACTACATCTAATTCAAACAGGACCCCTCACCTCCAGCGTCCTCCTTGGGACACTGAAGGGTTTTTTGGGATGGGGAAAGGGGAAAGAGGTGGGGGTTGACAGAGGGGTTTGAATTGGATCAGTAGAGGGATTGAGGGGTAGAAGAGACGAGGCATTTAAAAAAAAAAAGGCCTGGTTTTAAGCCGTTGTCTAGTCTAGTCTGCAGATGTAGATGGAATGTTTTGTGTGTTTAAAAAAAAAATCGAAATCAAAAAAGGCTAAAAAATGTTAGGGTTTGGGGTTTTCAGTATACAGAAAGGGGATGGGTAGAGGGCGGGAGGGTGTGCCAGAAATCACTGTAGAGAGCTTCACCATTCAACACCTCCCTAACTGCTGGTACAAATTTTATTTAGTTCAACCATTTGCAGAAAATTCTGTGCCTTGTTCTAAATTTTTTCGTTCTACCCATATTTTGCATTTGTGTTGATCATCATTTGCATAACCTTGTCGCTCCCCTTTTCCCGTTTCATCTTTCCACCTCGTAATTATCAGTGTGCCATTGGCTTTTGTATGAGAGTAAAATTACACAGCCACTTTATTAATTTCTCTTAATGTGTCTGCACAAACAGATCCTCTCCTGCATAACAAAAACTCTTTCCAGTATACTGTGATTTGTCTCAAGCCATTACTTTCTTCTCTTTCTCCCTGAAGTTTTGACAGCTCTAAAAATGCATGGAATGCTTTACATATCATTGTACAAAGGACATAAGTGGGAAACAGGTTTGTTGTACTGGACCACATATGACACCACAAAAAGAAACACGACTAAAAAAAAAAAAAACAAAAGGCAGAAAGGTTAATATAAAATGATGTTCCTATTTGAACAGGCCAGTCCAATTTGAAAATTCATATTTAAAAACCTCGGTTTGTTTTTGCAGAGCAGATATACTCCTGTATTCTTCTTTTAAGGCATTACATTCCTTAGTGAAAAGAAGTAGTGCATTATTTTTTTCCTCGCTGCGCTGCCATTTCATTATTTTGATTTCTTCCTCTGCTCTGTATTATTTTTCTTCTATTTGGCTGAATGGAAAGCCTGTCTTCCCACCGGCTTTTATTGAGTTGTAATGTTGGTTTTCAATTGATTTCCATCTGCTCTCACCCTAGAATATTTTTTTATTATAAATGAGAAAGTAAGAAAATGTAAATTGTCCTAAAATTGTTTTGACACATCCTCAGTCAAGATGCCTCGGTAATAAAAGGCTGTTGGAAAAAATATTCGGTGTTAATATTTGCCAATCAACAGCTAACATTGCTGGTGTCGTGTATGCCATGCAGCAAGTTTTTCAAGTAGAGAACCAGCCTTAATAAAACTCCAGACTGAAGCCCATTCAAATTTAAGTTACATTTAATGCGTACATAAGCTACACAATACATAGCAGTCAAGGTCCTCCCATTAGCAGGTTCACGTTATCTCATAGACACACAACCCAATGTAAATCAATCCAATGGAATCACAACTGTATTGTACACTAATCCTTACTAAGAAATATTTTTTACAACTTACTAGAATTACAATGGAGTACCTTTGTGAATTTTACCGTATCACGTTCATCGTTGTCAGTTTTGTCAAACTGTAAAATAAGGAAATGTTATCGAAAGTACGTGTCTTTAAACTGGAATGTTCTGAGAGACAAAGCATTCACCACCATCCAAACATACCATTGACCTCATAGCAGAATTGCTCAGACATTTTTTGGCCAAATTGAGATATCTGCCTAACTATGCTTTGTTAGAACTATAGAGTGATTTAGACAGATATCTCAATTTAGCCAAAAAAAATGACTTAGCCAGTTGTGCTATGTGGCTAACGATACACTACATGGACAAAAGTGTTGGGCCACACAGCCTCTTAATCTTTGAATTCAGGTGACTGTCCCATTATTGCCACAGGTATATAAACTCAAGCTCTTAGCCATGCAGCAATAGCAGTGCACATTAACATTTGTTAAAGAATGGGTCGTTTTAAAAAGCTCACTGAATTTGAGCGTAGTACTGTACTAGGATGTCACCACTGCAGTGAGTCAGTTTGTGAAATTTCATCCCTCCTGAACATTACACATCTGCTGTGAGTGGAAAGCTGCAGAGCTCCAACCCTCCTCTGGCATTAACATCAGCACGAATCTGTGCACCCGGAGCTTCATGGCATGGGGTTCCATGGCCGAGAAGGTGTAATTAGTTGGTGAGCCAGTACTTTTGTCCATGTAATGTGTATAGTTTTGCTCCAATTCATCCATTTTTGAACTCCAAAATATTAATTTTGCATGTATGCTCCTGTTGTTTTTGCTTCTCTATCACGCTTTATGTACAATCTGCCAAAAGCCAATGAGAATCAGTTTTGCTATGTTAGTTCGGAACACCGAGGACGCCAAAAGTAATTAACTGTTTATAAGATGACATAATACACATGTTGTGCTCCTATGTGTTAATCATAGCGATGTGGGTTTACCGGTGACATTGTTTCTCATTATTATGTGTTCGCACAGCAAGCAACATGCTTAATGAATCCTTTCTCCATGTGACAGCTGTGGGTGGATAAAGTTGGAGGTCTCAGCTGCAGTGTACACTTTGAAGAGTTTGAAACACTGAAAGCTTATTTATTTCATGGCTTTTTCTGTTATGTTATGATATTACATCACATTTTGAACATTTGTCAACACAAATGAAAAACTTAACATGAACCCAACAGTGAGAGCAGCAGTTTTTCAAGTCTGACTTCGGAGCTTCATTTATGCCCAAGTTTTTTGTTTGTTTTTTTAAGTGAAGCTGTTCTGAAGTTAAAAAACTAGAGTCAAGTGGACAAACTAAATAATATAAGTAAAGGAAAAGGTAGTAATGAATTATTTTATTTTTAATGTTTACCTGTCATCCATTTACTGTTGAAAAAGTACTCATTTTATTTCAGTGCAAAATCAGAGATACCAATGTTTGCTTGTTTATTGATATACATTGCAATGTAAAGGTAGAGGATAAAGTTACTTATATTGCTTTTCATTGACTGTAAAAGTGGAACACTGGTCACAAAGGCAAAGTTTGAAAAAGAATAATATACAATTGTTGGCCACTTCATTAGGTACATTACTACAAATAATCAGCCAATCACATGGCAGCAACTTGGTGCATTTAGGCATGTAGACATGGTCAACATGACCTGCTGAAGTTCAAACCAAGCATCAGAATGGGGAAAGAAAAATGATTTAAGTGACTTTGAACATGGCATAGCTGATGGTGCCAGACGAGTTGGTCTGAGTGTTTCAGAAACTGCTGATCTGCTGGGATTTTCCCACACAACCATCTCCAGGATTTACAGAGAATGGTCCAAAAAGGAGAAAATAACCAGTAAGCAGCAGCTCTCTGGGTGAAGATGCCTTGTCGATGCAGGGGGTCAGATGATAGGAAGGCAATAGTAACTCAAACAACCACTTATTACAACAAAGGTATGCAGAAGAATTTCGGTGAATGCAAAGCACTTTGAACCGTGAAGCAGATGGGCTACAGCAGCAGAAGACCACACCGGGTGCCACTCCAATTGGCTAAGAACAGCAAACTAGGGGTACGCAATGAAAAACATTGTTCAGATGAGTCTTTCTGCTGTGACATTTGGATAGTAGGGTCAGAAATTGGCACAAACAAGATGAAAGCAACCATCCTGCCTTCTGTCAATGGTTCAAGGCTGTTGGTGGTGTAATCATGTAGGAGACATTTTCATGCCATGCTTTGGGCCCCTTACTGCCAACTGAGCACTGTTTAAACACCACAACCTACCTGAGTATTGCTGCTGACCTTATCAAGCCCTTTATGACCAGAGTGTTTCCATCTTCTGATGGTTGCTTCCAGCAGATCATCTCAAACTGGTTTCTTGAACTTGGCAAACCAAAAGATCTCAAGCCAACAGAACACCTTTGGGATGTGGTGGAACAGGAAAGTGACATCATAGATGTTCAGCTGACAAAGCTTCAGCAACTGTGTGCAGCTATCATGTCAATATAGGCCAAAATCTCAGTTTCCAGCACATTCTTGAATCTATGCTATGAAAAATTAAGCCAGTTCTGAAGGCAAACAGGGCCCAGTGTGGTGCTAACAAGGGTTACCTAATAACGTGGCCATTAAGAATTATGACGGCAAGTAAAATTACAACAATCTGATGTAAAAACTGTTAAGCGTTGAAAAATAACAGCTCCCAAACCTGCTCTTTGATTCCCTTGAGTTCTGTAATAAAATGTAAATATGTTTCAAAATTACTATGAATCAGTCCTGTCAGACCTTGTCCCCTCTGTTAAAATTATTCTTTGTAATTTTCATAGGAAAAATGTTTTTGAATCAGTCAACTGAAAGTGTTGCTGAACACCACTTTTCCAATCCATCACTATTTGGAGCATTTATGGATGGCTTGGTACTTAAAGGTGTTGCTTGCCATGTGTACACTCACTATGATTTAACACTTCATTGTGATGTTAAAGCATTTGATTGGATTTTCTTAATGCACAACTCATTTTGTGACACATTACCAATGTGATAGCTTTAATATTTCATGGTCATGCATGAAGACAACATTCAGCCTTTCCATGTTGAGATTTGGGGTGTCCAAAGGCATTAGACAAAGCTCTTGTGAAATCCACAGTGCAAATTATTCTTTCTTGACCATCTGTGCATTTAAAAATGTTTAATTTTTGGGTGATTTTAGAGCACAGGAAGTGGGATGGGGGGAGGTGTGGATATATTTTTAGTTTTGGATGTAGTAGTTGTAGATGGGGAGTTATAAGAGAGATGTTGCAGACAAAAATCAAAGATGTGTCCAACTCTCTCCATCTGTTTCTTGAGTTAATTTTCAGAAGTTCTGAAGTAATTTTACCACAAGATTAACACTGTATGCTGACGACACTGTTTTGTGTTTGTTAAATGGATGGGTGGGGGTGGGGTGGGGAACTGATTAGGTAAATGTTTCACGGTCTGGTGTCTGATTAAACTATTAATTGACTTGTTATTGTTGCTTTATGAATCACAGAGCAGATGTCACGTTCATCTGTAAGACTGATATTGTGTGATTTGTATTTTCCAGTGAGCACTATTTTGCTTCAGTGACATGTGGCAGCTTTGATTTAGATCAGACTTCTAAATATCTACTTGCCAATAAAGGAATAGAACTGAATATTGTCTTCTCCCTAAGGCTCATACGTTAATATTTTATTTGTGAATATTAAACCTTTTGAAGATTGGAATGCCAGGCATTTTACTCAAAATGCTTTACTTTATAATAAGATTTTTTTTTGTTCTCCCAAATTTAGAATAATGAAACTGGAAAGAAAATATTTAAATATGCTTAATTATTCAGGATTTTAAGTGCATAGCAGAATGATAAGGTTCTGTGTACATATCATTTTATTTTCCATTAAATGCCCATTGAAGTTTAAAAAAAAGTGGACCATTAAATTCTGTTGCTAATGTCCTGTCTCAGGTTCATGCCTTGCTGACTGATGTGACTGCATCTCAGGTAGAATGCAAAATTTAGGCCCCACCTATCAATGACATAAAAGCAAGTACAATGCATTCATTCAATAAATTACAACACATAATTTTAGGTCCAAAAGCAAAGATGGTGAGATATTTTGCTTATATGTTGTACATGTTTTATGTATTTTCCTTAATATTTGGTGCACTGTAAAAGATGTGTTAAGTATTGCTTTGTGTTAACATAGGTCATAAAGAGTACAATGTTTTTTGGATTGAAGCAGGATCAGAAACTTGTTGTGGCTGTACTTCTGTCAATTTCAACACACCACCGCCTTTTGATTCCCAAAAAGTTTTGTTTCACCAGTCATTGTTTTCAGACTGATTCTTTTTGTCTCTCTGCTGTACTTGGGAAATGTTAATGTGTATTAATGGAGAAGAGGAGTTCCACATTCCCATACACATTTTGTATTGGTTCATAAATAGACATTTTTACAAAACAATGAAGAGTTCTTGTCTTAATAAAAGAGAAAAGATATTAATGTCCAAAATAATGAGTGTTGGTATTGTTTTTTGTTTTTATTTAATAAATTTTAGGTGTAATATCAAAGGTAGAAACTTATTATAAGCAACTTTTTAGAATTTTATAGTGGATTTTCATGGATAATTGACAAAAAAAGGCATCTTGTCTGCTAGAATTTGAAATATGACATAGGGAAGAGTCATTTATGTAATTTAGCTACAATACCAAGAGTTTTTTTAATATTCTATTTGTTATTGAGCTCGTACAAATGTTAGTGTTAATTAGCATACCTAATTTAAGTAAGCATGCATATGTAACTATTCAGTGCAGTCCAATGACAGCTCTAACAGTCATGCCCTCTAATATATTAATCCCTGTTTCTGGACATGAATTTTGTCATTTTTATTTTCCTCAAGATTAATTTCCCCTCCATTATTTCTGTGTTCCTCAACATGATTTTTCATTTGTCAAGTCAAATACATTCTGAATCATAAACATGTAGACAAACTTGGCATTTTCAACTTTTAAAAGGGAAAAATGTCTGCATCGATTGCTTTGGTTGCTAGCAGTCGCCCATAGGTTGCAAGGTAGACACCGACTTGTATGCAAACTCTCACCAACTACTCTACGAGCTGTGGTGAGACTTAAAAAAATTGCAGTTCAGAATGGAAATGGACAATGTTCTCCTTCAAAGTTAAAGTTGTGCCTTCCCATTGCAACCAAAAACTTTCAAAAGGCAAAACTTTTGCTTTGAAAGAGAATGGACTTTTCAAAATAGTCATGACCTCTAATCCAGAGGATTTCTGGATACAATTTTTTCTTTTTGCGCACGCGTGTATGTGTGTGTGTGTGTGTGTGCGCGTGTTCCTGAACACAAATTTCCCACCATCATTTTTATGTTCCTAAACACAATTTTTCATCTGCCTGGTCTTATATTTACTGATTCGTGTCCATGTACACAAAATGAATATTTTTTACTTTTAAAAGGGAAAAAGTCCGACATCTGGACTTGAAGGGTTGATTTATACACATCATTTATATTATTTCATTGGTATGTCATTATCTCAAAATGTGCCATTTGTTTGGGTTGGTATTAAAAATGGCTTAGATACGTTTAAAAAAAAAAAAGACCACAAGTTGGGTTAAAATACAACAGTTGCTACATCTTTTAAAGCTCTGTTTTCTTGGTTGTCATGTGGTGCATCTTAAATGTGTCTGGACAACATCATCATGCTGACTTCCAAGGAAAAACGTGATGTGTCCATGAACAGAAACAGACTTTTGTTTTTAGTAACATTTCATGTTTTTCAGTGAGAAATGGAATTCAAGTTGGATGTTTGGAGTTTCCTACGTTGTTCGATGAACATAAGTCGATTACAGGAAACAGTGGAGGGGGTTTTACACTTAGTCTCATAAAAGCGTAATTATCCACACAGGTTCAGCTTCACTGAGCAGTGTTGATGAATATCACAAGTGTGTTTTGATTGAGACAAAGGTAGGTGTAATAGGATGGCTTTGCACATCCAGTCATTCTTTGAAAGTGAAAGCCTTGGCAAGTGGAGACGATATGAAATCTTTATCATGTGCACAAACCAGTGTGAACATGGAGTATAAAATCAGTACTCCCAATTAACACAAATAAAGTGTAATATGCCGAGAGCACCGTGAAAGCTTTGACACATTTGGCGAGGTTTATACTCTGAAAAATCAATCTCGGATTCTGTGCTTGTTGAGTGAAGTGAGTCTTTTAAATCAACATCTGAAATATATGGAAATAGTACCATTGATCTCAGCACAGACAGAGTTGGTGTGAGGTGAGCTGTCATAGAAAAATGTAGTCCTCCATTCATATTTAATGTTCGAGATTCAGGTTTTACTTTAGACGTTAACAGACCTGTAATATTCAGTATTCAGTAGATGACTTGAGTAGAAGACGATATTATCTTTTTAATTACATTTTTGCTCCAGGCTCTCATTATACCTCAAGTGCTGTACATAATGAGCCAACATCTTAAATAAGTAAAGGTGATACTGCTATTGATTAGAAAGTTAAGACCCGAGGCAGGCTATCAGTCATAGAAAATGTACTTCTGACTTCATGTTTAATGCGTGTGTCAGTTGATCTCTTATGGAATCATTACTCACTATCCTCAAATAACTATCAAAAGAAAGAAATCCTATTCATTACGCTTTAACAGACTCTGTTCGCAAATGGCTCCGTCCTAATAAAGCAAAGTCGAACCATTCATGTCCTCGCTGATGATGTTTTGTACACAGTAATATCCATTACATGCGCGCGGCGGCGACATTATTTGAGTCATCACAATATAGTGTTTTGACTCTGATTTAATGAACTCTGTTTAAAAAAAAAGAAAAGTGTCCTTGATACCATTTGCATATTATTCAGGGGATTGGTTGTTTAGCACCTACCCAGAGGCCATTAAGATTAGAAGGCCATGAGGAGGCTCTGTAAAGCAAACCTTTGCAGCCTTGTATCAACAGGTGAACAAAAAGTGATTATGAATGATTTAGTAACTGTGAGATGGTGAGGGGCAGGAAAGAGCAGAGCTATAAACTCTGGTGGTAATGGCAACCCTTAAGGCTACTTGGGAAATTAGGCTGTCTGTAAGGTCAACAATTAAGTCTACTTGTCTTTGCTCTGCAATCAGACCAGGTGGCCATTATGCAGAGAATACTTTATGAATCCTTTTTGCATGCAATATTGAGTGAGTAATTAGTTTATATGTTTTTACTCCATATTTAAATCTGTCTGAAAACCATGGTTTGTCTGAATGTTGATATTTGCTTGTTATGGTCTGTGAGTTTGGCTCACAGTCCATACATTATATTTTAATGATGATGTTTTCTGTGTTTGTTGTTAATATGTTTGCATATTTTGGATTGTGTGTTTCATTGAGCCTCCTAGTTTCACTGCTATCAATTGGTCTGTTTTTTTTCTGTTTATTATTATGAGTCTCCTAGTTGTTGATATTTTGGAAATCTAGTTTCTGTTTGTGTTGTAGTTCTGCTTGTTTCCTTGTGTTTCAGTTTTTACTGCCATGTTATGTGTTTCCTGTTATGTTTCTTCCTGTTTTATTTTGGTAGTCCCTTGTTTCTTGTACTTCATCCTTCATCTTATTGCCATTCATTAGTTTCACCTGTACCTTGTTTTCCCCAGCTGTGTCTTGTCCCCGTGATTTGTCCTCAGTGTATTTATCTCTCCTGTGCTGTTTGTCAGTGTGTCTGTTTTCCTCAGTGTGTCTTACTCCCGTGATGTCACATTTGCATTAGTTTACAGGTCTTCTATCTTCTTGTCTTATTTTGCCGGTCTTGTGTCCTGCTTTGTTGCCCCTTATCTGCCTGTGCCTCATCCTCCCCAGCTGTCTCTCTCTCCCTGATTACCTGGTGTGTGTGTGTGTGTGTGTGTGTGTGTGTGTATTTAAGGTCTGTTTTCCATAGTTCATTGTCATCAGTTCTCCTGTAAGCTGTGTGCTCTTTCCACTGTTATTCCCTTTCGTTTATCAAGGCCTTTGCATTTTTGGACTTAGCTCTCGCCTTGACCTTGGGATTTTGTGTAAATTCAAGCATTTAAACTACGTTTCAAGTTAAGTTTTGTGTCCACGCGTCCTGTGTTAGGGTCCCACCCTGCCACACAGCCAACACACTGACAGTGAGATCTGGAGACTGCGGAGCACAGTGAATTCACTGTCATATTCAAGAAACCAGTTTGAGATCATTCGAGCTTTGGGACATGGTGCCGCTATCCTGCTGGAAGCAGCCATCAGTAGATGGGTGCACTGTGGTCATAAAGGGATGGACAACAGCAATACTCAGGTAGGCTATGTTGTTTCAGTGATGCTCAATTGGTACCAAGGGATCCAAGGGACGGCAAGAAAATATCCCCCCACCATTATACCAGCAGCAGCAGCCCGAACCATTACATGCAAGACGGGATAGATCCATGCTTTCTTGTTTGCACCAAATTCTGACCCTGCCATCCAAATGTTGCAGCAGAAATCGGGACTCGTCGGACCAGGCAATGTTTTTCCAATCATCTCTTTAGCTCTCATGAGCCTGTGCAAATTGTAGCCTCAATTTCCTGTTCTTAGCTTATAGGAGAGGAACTTGGTGTGGTCTTCAGCTGCTGTGGACCACCTGCTTCAAAGTGTGTTGTGCGTTCAGAGATGCTCTTCTGCATACCTTGGTTGTATCAAGTGATTATTCAAGTTACTGTTGCCTTCCTATCAGCTTGAAGCAGTCTGGCCATTCTCCTCACCTTAAATCACTTTTCTGAACTTCAGCAGGTCTCCCTGATTATGTCTAAATAAATCTAGTTGCCGGCGTGTGATTGGCTGTTTATATTTGCGTTAACAAGCATATGTGACGGTTATACATATTTAATGTGGAAAAACAAATTCTAAAGGCAGAATATTCAGTTAAAAATTTACTGATCAATATTTTGTGGTTTGTTTTACAATTCAGTTAAATATTTACGTCCTAAGAAACTGGATTTGTGTAATTCATGGATCAACATGAGAACAATGGAATAAGTCATTAAAAAAAACATGAACTATATGAAAACAATGGCATCGTGAAGATATTGCAGTGCACCTTCTGACCTTTTCCCTTTTTAATATGTGCACCACATGCGCACATTAAGCTTCTAAACATGTGTATTTTTAGTTATTATGAGGATGACCAATAATATATTCATGAATTTATACATATTTAATATTTATATAAAAACTGTTTGTTCGTTGGTGTGCATAAACTGAAAAGATGCTGCACAATTATTGTGATTGCTTTACTGTGAGCGTTCCTTGAAAAGAGAACATTACTTTATTTCCTTCATGGCTGATTAGTTCTTTATTGAGCCCAAGGCAGAAGACAAAGATAAGAAGAAAAAAAAGTAACCATCTTTTTTTCTGCTCTTTGCTGAGAAAGCAGTGCTTTATTGCGCAGCCAGTGTAGACATGCCTAACAAATCCTCTGGCAGTCATTCACCTTTCCCCCCTCGCTCCTTCTGCCCTTTCCTGAACCACCTTATTTTCCTAGCAACCTTCACTTCCCTCACTCTGACCTCTTTCTCTCTCTCTTAACTAGTGCCACACTCTCATCATTGCATCTTTCTACTCACTCTCTACCACAAGAAGAAACCCCAGCATGCATCATGGGAGATTTAAATTAGACTATTTTAGGATATGGCATCTTGGAAACAAATTAGAACAAAAAAATACTTTGAACAAATTTAGCTCCAGGCAAACATGCAAAACAACCAGAACATCTGAGTAAATCATAAATCATGATCACACAACCAAAGATAATGTTAAGGTAGTCTGACAAAGCAGCAAATGCAGTGATGCTAACGTCAACCAGAGCTGTAGTCCAGATCATTGTTTAACAGAGTAACTCTATATTTTATGGATACAGTATTTATATCTATCGATGTATTCATATATAAATGTGGGTAATCCACTGAAATTCTAACCATTGTTCCAGAACTGAAGGATTTCTCATTTGTTTCACTACTTAATTGCTCTCAGTCACCAGTGAGGAGCTCCACAGCTGAAAGCAACTGAATTATTCAGTGTTACGATTCAGTATAGTGAAGATGACCGGCAGAAACAGCTGCTATGGTAATGTATTGTAAGACCCTAAGACCTTATCCATTTCAATTCCATTTTATTTATATAAATCACAACAAATAGTGACCTCAAGGCGCTTTATGTTGCAAGGTAAAGACCCTACAGGATGTCAGGTACTTCTGTCAGATGCTGCTGGCATCACAGGGTGGTGTTTGGCATTTGTGCCTTGACACACCAGCTGTGGCAATATTAGACACCAACAGAAAGCTGCCCTCTATTAACGAGCGATAAAGACAACATCTGGAGCGTGGGAGGGGTGGTTAGGTTTCACATCAGGAGATCAAGGGTTTTGTACTGTTTGGGACTTTGTTTGCTGATGCTGGCTGCTTTCATTTACACCTGCTTTTCTTTTCTTTTTTTTTCCCCCACTCATCACAGTTGGTTAAGTATAGGAAAAGATGATTGGGCCTATTTTAATCCAGACTTTCTTGACATTAATCCTGCAGTTGACACCTACCTGGTGCACTTAATGTAACCCCAGTGGGTCATTTACAAGTGTCCACTTGTGATGACTGGCGAACACCTCATCACAAGTAGGTCTCGACATTGACAGGGATAAGACAAACGTTACGAGAATCAGCGCAACCAGTGCGGAGCCGGTCGCTGCCCTGGAAGACGTGGCGTCATTCATCTACCTTAGAAGTACCATTAGTGAGCATGGGGGCACAGATGCAGATGTCAAAGCAAGGACTGGCAAGGCAGCAGCAGCTTTTGTGCAGCTCAAGAGCATCTGGAGCGTCTGAGTTTTATCACAAAGAACAAGAATCCATCTCTTCAACGCCAATGTCAAATCAGTGCTTTTATATGGGGCTGAGACATGGAGGATGACAAAGACTGCTCTGACAGTTTATCAACAACTGTGTGAGAAAAATCCTTCTGATTTCATGGATCAGCAACCTGGAGAAAATGACTCAAGTGCCAGCAGAGAAAAGAAACTGGAAGGAGGTGGGAATAGATTAAGCACACGCTACAAAAACCAAGGTCGAACTTCTCAAGACAGGCCTTTAAGTGGAACCCCCAAGGAAAGCGAGAGAGGCTGGCCAAGAAACACCTGGCTGAGACACCTTGAGACAAATACCAGGAAAATAGGCCTTACTTGGAGCCAGCTACAGGCAAAGGCACAGGGCAGAGGACTCTGGGGGTCTGTTGTTAATGACCTACATCCTGCAGGGGTAAAAGGCTACCACGTGTGTGATGAGTTGGGAAAAACAGATCTGTCTCTTTCGTGCCATGACTCTGTGAGTCAAGGCCCTGGCACCACAAGAGCAGCAGTTTTAGCAGTGTTTGATTTCCCAGGAGAGGATTGGCTGCAAAACCTCCTGAACAAAAATGAAGCATAAAGTCATGTTAATGTGGGCATAATGTCACGGACCTTTAGTTTCCATAGTTCTTTGGTTCTTTTCCTCTGTTGTTTTAGCTTCTCCCATCCCTACAGTTTGATCCTCTGTGTTTCCTTTTTTTTTCTTCTGCATGTGCTTCCATGTCCTTATAGTCATTTCCTGTTTCATTTCTTTCTAGGTGCATTTTTTTAGACCTCCTCCACCGTAAAGATGACTTCCCCATCCCTCTTGTTTTCACCTGTTTTATTAACCAGTTACATCTCTTTCCCGTTATCTTGTTCACCGGCCTCTGTGATTCAAATCTTCTTGTTTGGCTCCTTAAGTAAAGGCTTTGAGGGTTGTTTTTTTTTTTTCTCTTGCTGGATTTTTGTGTAGGACTTCTTTAGCAAGCTTTAGCTTTTTTTTCTCCCTTTGGTATTAATCATCTTGTCTCCCTTTGTAGTGTCTTGCGTTTTGATGTATTGAAAATTACTCATACCATATAAAAACACACCATAATGAATGAAGTTTTTGCTAGCAGCAAGCCACATTTCAGTCTGCTACCTCACGCGTCATTACAAATCGTGAAACATCAATTATTGCTGCCTTGAAGATTCGTTTGAACACGTAGACATGCTTGTAGATTGGAAACAAATTTGTCCACATGGAAGAGCGCTTATAGCTAACCCTTTTCAGAGGAAGGCTTTTTTTTTTTTTTTTTTTTTTTTTTTAAAGATGCACAGTGGTGCGGTGGTTAGCGCTTCAGCCTCTGAGCAAGAAGGTCCTGGATTTGAATCCACCATCCTGCTGGGACCTTTCTGTTCTCCTTGTGTCTGTGTGGGTTTTCTCCCGCAGTCCATACACATGCAGTTAGTGGGGTTAGGTTAAATGGTGATCCTAATTAAACTGCCCATAGGTGTGAATGTGAGTATGAATGGTTGTCTGTCTCTCTGTGTTAGCCCTGTTACAGACTGGTGACCTGTCCAGGGTGTACCCTGCCTCTTGCCTCTTGTAGCTGGGATAAGCTCCAGCCCCCCTGTGACCCTGAACAGGATAAGTAGAAAAAGATCAATTTTTCTTAAGCCACTTAACACTGACCTATGAATTACTCGAGCATGAAAAAGAAGGCACCTAACTCAAGGGATGAGCCAGTGTTGGGTCTACACAGAATAGATAAATTAGCACCAAACTAATTTTAAATTGTATCTTTGGACACTTTGCTACTAGCAGCCTGTAAAAAAAACAGACATCCTTTGTTTCCATTCCTTTAGTTAAATATATGAAAAATACCAAAGGTAACACAGTTTGACAGACAAATAATTGAATATTTGCAAAAACAAGATGATCCTGAAAGAGCCATTAGCTGAAAACTTCTCCCTAAAACATTTCAGGAAGCTGAACACGTGGAGGAGAAAAGACCTGACAGCTGATGCAGCTACTGTTCACCGAAGCCTCATCAGAAACGATCTCAGAGGAAGGGCAACCCTTCTTAAGGAAGGGAGAAAGGGTGTGCCAAATTACACAAGCACTGGGCTGAAAAACGGTGGCGGCAGGTGTGGTGGAGGAATGAATCTAAACTGGCAATTTTTGGTTCAAACTGTCGCCAATGTGTACAGAAGAGGTCAGGAGAGGTAAAACAGTGAGAGTCTACAGCCACGTGTAAAACATGGAGGGGGCTCTGTCACGGTTTGGAGCTGCATTTCAGCCAGCGGTGATCTTGTCAAAACTGATGGAAATATGAATGCAGAAAAGTGCTGTTAGATGTAGATCCACCCAAACACACTGCCAATGCAATGAAAGCATGCACGTATAGAAGAACATGTCAGTCATGGATCGGCCTCCCCAGAGCCCGGACCTCCACATTACTGAAGCAGTGTGGGATCATCCTGACAGAGAACAGAACAAAAGGCAGAAACATCCAAAGAAGAGCTTTGAATGTCCTTCAAGAAGCCTGGAGAACTATTCCTGAAGACTTCTTAAAGAAATTACATGAAAGCTGCCTCAGAGTTCAGACTGTGCTGAAGAATAAAGATGGTCCTTCCAAATATTGACTTCCAAGCTTGTTAGAATCGCGCAAGCTCCGTTTCTGCCTTACAGACCGTACTTCCTGGTATGTTCGCATGTTTCATATAAATTGCTGCACCTCTTTCCCATTTCGTTAAAATATAAAGACATGAGGGGGTTGCTCAAAAACTTTGTAGAGTATTTTAAAACTTAACTGCCTAAAGCTTCGATGTAACTGCAGGGTACCTTAACCAGCAGCAAGCTATAATTCACCAAGGTCTGGACCTGTGTAGGTTTTTTTAGAGCTTAAAATAAAATCTGAAGGAAAACAAGTGGATTAAAAACAAAAAAACAGGCTGCAGGCACATTAAAAAATGTATTTAACATTTACTTTGGCCATGATGAAGACTCAACATTTTTAAATAACAGCTCAGGTGACCTTTCACACAGTGGCAATGGCATTAAAAGAAAATGGCATGTATAAGTGATGGTATTCATAACTTCTTTTTTTTTTTTTCCAAGCTCTGGCTGGTTAGTTGTTGAAAATTACTCCTGAGCGAACGGGAACCTGTGCAGTTCCTGTAAAGGCCACTTAAGGGTGGTTCCCAAAGTAAGTCAGTCCCATGTAAAAATTCCCAATTTGAGGGAAAAACCACCGTCTGGCACCAAGAAATGGTCTTATTTTAACAGCTAGTCTCCCACTTGATAACAACTTGACCTGTTTGGATTTTGTAAAGGCTTAAAGTCGGAGGTGACCGGCGCTTCTTTCACTTCCTGCCCAGCCTCAGCCTCATCAGCTGCACCATCAACCGTGTTTGTGCTGGTGGCACCTTTTGGAGCATTAAAGTTGATTATCTGAATGACATAGGCCGCTGTGTGGTGCAGCCCATGCTTCTGTTATAGTGAGTGAAACTCTAGTGTGGTTTTTTTTTTTTTTTTGGTTTTTTTTAATTGGCGTGTCAGCACTAATTACTGGGTATCTGTGTCAGTGCTTTTCTCCTATACATAGACTATAGATGCTTATAATTTCACCCTTTCTGGCTGCAGCTTCACATTGCAGAGTGTATAAACCAATGGGTGACATCGCCTTAGCTGCATCCATCTTTTTTTAAACAGTCTGCGGGCCTCATTTATCACAGGTGTGGCAGTGAAGGCACCACCTGTTGGTTTGTAGTTAATGCATTGACATGAAGCTGGTATTGATTGCGTTGGCTAACTAGTGAGAGAGAATAATGACTGAGACGCTGCCCGCTTTCCTCTTTGCTCTCCTTTTGTATTTTAACTCCACTCACCTGAAAACGTCCCCAACCTTTGTCGCAATATCTCGAAAACAAAACAACTTTCAGTCACTTTTGATTTCAGACATTGTTTAATGCATTACCCTTCTGTCACACGCACGCTTGTTTATAGTTTAAATATAACTTCCATTCAGCCACAAGTCCCTTCTGTTTGAGTTGTTGTCATTGTTGGATTTGTGAGCAATAGCCACTTACCGGGGAGAGCGGCACCTCTATTTATTTGACTCCCCCCAGAAAATTGCTCTGTGACATTCAGCGTTTGTTATGATTGTTTTGTTTTCAGCTGCAATTTGTGCTGCAGTGGGTCATTTATATTTTCAGGTGGGCATTTTTAAATGTATACTGTACATTATACTGCAGCGAAAACCTATGTGGGGCTGATGTTTGAGCCCAATTTCTTGTCGATATGTTCATATAAAATGTGTTAAATAAATTGGATTATGAATGAAGAAAGCCTGGCTTTGATTTGATATTGCTTGGTGACAACTGATCTCTCTGGATCTCTCTGTCATAGTTTATTTCTTTTATGAAACAGCCAAATGAGATGAGCTAAGCCGGTTACCCGTCCAGTCTTTATGACCTAGCGCTGACCCTGGCTGGCGATGTCAGTTTACTGGCAAAGATGATGTGCTGGAGGAAGGGGGACGGGCTGCTTTCAAGTACCAGACAGTGTTTTGTTTGTCTTTCATGACTTCCAGCATGGACTCACTACCTGTTTTATTTATTTTTTATTAGTTCTTCCATTTTTCCGCCACAGCTGCGTTCAATCAACATACATAAACTAGTGAATTTCAAAAAGAGGTAACGGTACGTGTATTCTGTATTCATTACATGTAAAATGAAATGTTTCAAACATTTTGATTGGTTTCATTTTTTATGATTGTGACTTATAAGGGTAGTGCGGTGGTGCAGCGGTTACCTCACGACAAGAAGGCTCCTGGTGCTTGAATCCGCCTTGGGGCCTTTCTGTGTGGAGTTTGCGTGTTCTCCCCATGTTTGCGTGGGCTCTCTCCAGATACTCTGGCTTCCTGCCACAGTCCAAAAACATGCATGAGGTTGGGTTAACTGGCAATTTAATTTTCACTTCAATTTTATTTATATAGCACCAAATCACAACAAACAGTCACCTCAAGGCGCTTTGTATTGTAGTCAAAGACCCTACAATAATTACAATAATTGACTCTAGATGTGTGTGTGTGTGTGTGTGTGTGTGTGTGTGTATAGCTCATGAGAATCACAAATCTAGAGCCTGAAATTATTAGACTAGTTAATGTATCAGTCAGTTACTGTTCAAAAAGTATCTCTTGGAGTAGTTCAGCACATTCTGATCACTGACACTCTGCACACGGAGGGTAAACCAGGCAGCAGCCTGTGAGAAAGCATCGCGCAGCTGCTGCGTATCGACTGGAACAAATACGTGTTGTTAATAATAGTTTAGTCAAGTTGTTTATCATATTTAGTTTTGTCAGGTATTGTTAACCTCAACAATCATTTCAGAGACACCATCATCAGAGCAGGGACTCAAACCAGAATCCTTGTCTTTATCGTCCACACGTTGCCTGCTGAAGCACCGGAACTGAAACTGAAACTGAAACAAATCCATTTAGGAAAGAATCTAAAACCGGACCGAACCGAAAATAAAAGCTGGAAGCAAAACAAAAAAACACAGATATCTTTCCATTACGTGGATATATTTACCCTAACACTGGCAATCAGGATAAGCTGTCGCACAAAGTTGTGTATCAACTTGCTAAGCTAACCTTCGGTTTGCCAAACTAGGTTGCGAGGATGCTGACATGAAAAGAACGACTTTGGCAGCATCTGACCAATCACGCTGCGTATTGTACCGGCGGCTGCTTTCACAGAGGACGAATAAACTACAAAATTAGGAAAAGATATGGCGGTTATACACAAAATACAGAATGAAAGTAACACAACTGCTGCAGATAAATCAGCAGTGTGAGAGGGAAAGCTCTGCACAGTAGTTTTGTGTTCAGGCGCTGTATGGATATGTGTGCGACTGGAAACGAGCTACTATATTATTAAAGTTTTGTAGAAATAAAAGCTGCAGCCCTGATGGTTTAATGGTCTGAGAGCAAGAAAAGAATAAATACAAAATTGTTGTCAAATTGTTTGCAGCTAAAGATCAAGGAATAAAGTTGCATCTAAGAACCTGTATTTATTACTGCTGCTCATTAAACACAAAGACTTCACTATTAAAACCCTTTAGACCCTCCTGCTGTCTGTGCACCGAGGCCTGAGAGGTCTCCAGGTAATGGTGATTCTACTTTCTTCACTTGATTGGCCAGTAGGTGATAATTTCATACCTGCTCTTCACTAATCTTGAACATCATGGAGCAGGTTAGCTTCCCAGCAGTGTAAGAAGTGTCATGGTCCCGGGCCTTTTGCCCAGTGTTCTTGTGTTTTTGAGGTTTTGTGTCATCATTATTTTTGTGATGCCTGGTTTTTGTTTCCATCTGAGTGGACTTGATCTTGTTTACAGTTCTGCAGCTTAGTTCAGTCACTCCCTCTGTGTTTGTGCACGAGTCCCGTTTCTTCGCGTTTCCGTTCGTTCTTGTGCCTGCCTCCTGTCAGTTCTGTGTTCTTGGGCCTATTCTAGGAAGCAGGTTTAGCTATAAACTCTGGGTTTGTTAACCCTAAAATGAGGATCCAGAAAGAGAGCTACCTCCAACAGGCTCTGTGAACCTAACCTGCTCCCCGGCAGGTTTTATCCAACAAACTCTGAGTGTCTCTCTGACTCCTCCCCTCCTGCTGCACCTGAACCACCTTTCTGACCCTCCGATTCATTTCCTCCTTCACAAAGTCGCTGTCAGAGCGTCAGAGCCTTTACTGGTAAAACTTTACATTCGTCACAGACTTGGAAAGCTGCCCTGAATGTTTTCAGCTAAATATGAAACTATGACTGACCTCTGACCTTTAACGGGAACTCAGATGACGGCTCTCTGACAGCCACAGCAGAGATGCTTCATCTGTCAGTGAAGCTGATCTCAGATCAGATTAGAAACGGTTAAACTGGAAACATTGAAGCTGTTTTTCTCGAAATTTCATTTTTATTCAGTAAAACCAGAAATAATGAAATTCTCCATTTTAAAAAATGAATAAAGTGAGGTTGCTTTTTCATCAATAGATTAACATTTTTACTGAATAATTATTTAAACAATTAAATGGTCATAAGCTGAACTGCAGCAGCAAAAACAGTTTTTATTACGTAACAAACTGACCTGAGGTCAGCTCCGCCCCCCGGGGTCTGCAGCTGTCTCAGTCTCTAACACACAGGTCGGTCAGTAAACTCTGTCTGAGCTGTTTCTCCACACCCTCCGTCTCCTGCAGTTTGTCTGTCAGCGCAATAATTAGATTTTAAAATCAAAAGTAAAATTAGGATTCAGCTTCATCTGATGGAGATTCGTGTTGTGTAAATGATGACAGCAGACATTATATATTTTATAACAAACTTTTATTCAGCCCAGGAGCAGCTAGATACCTTCACACTCACACACACACACACACACACACACACATAAAAAAAAGAAAATAAATTCCAGAAGTACAAATTAATAAATGTGACTAGCTGCCTCTGCAACATTTTCCATGTGAAAAATATTTAATTATTCCAATAATTAGCTCTCGGCGTGGCCGTGGCTCAGGAGGTGGAGCAGGTCCTCTACTAATTGGAAGGTTGGTGGTTCAGTTCCTGGCTGCTCCAGTCTGCATGCCAAAGTATCCTTGGGCAAGATCCTGAACCCCAAGTTGCTCTCTGATGTAACTGTGGGAGTATGAATGTGTGTGTCAGTGGGTAAATGCAAAGGTGTTGTATGAAGCGCTGTGAGTGCTCAGCTAGGGTAGAAAAGCGCTATATAAGAACTTTCCCATTTACCATAAATGTGTCATCAGTGAGGATGTGCACATCCTGGACAGTGAGGAACATGGAGTGGAGTTAAGGAGGCCATTCGTGAGGGGGCTGAAATGTACGACTTTCGCCATCTCCCAGTGCTATGATTGCACCCATTCCCCAACTCTCTGTGAATACTACACATGGTCATGACAATTTTCATATTAATGAGCTTAAAACTGCTTGTTTCCATTGTTATGAATCTGCAGTGTTTATAAGTTTGGGGAAGGCTGCAGCCAGCTGAGGCTGAAGAGGTCACTCGGATGAGTGATGAAATATTTCTCCTGCTGCATCCAGACAAACTTCACGAAATGCCATAAGACGTGTTTAAATCATCACGACAATGAAAGGAAACGTCTGTATTAATAAATGCCGTCACCCTGCTGTCCGCTCACTTCTCTTCCCTTTTCTGTTCCCCTTTCGCTGCTCCTTTTAAGGCTTTCAGCATCTCCAAGTTAAATTCATTAATGATCATCATAAAATCCTAAAAGCAGTGCCGAAAATAATGACATAACCAGTGCAACTTGCACTTCACTTTGATCTTTTTAATAATGCTTATCATTATTACCATCGTGGGGCACTTTTCTAAACCCCCGTTAAAAAGTGCTTCACGCAAGGCAACAGCTTCATAACGAGCTGCTCTTCAGTGAAGCGTAAGATTCAGGGTTCAGCTAACCTTCAAAACATAGCTGCACATTAGCAAGTTATAGCATGGCCGCCACACAGATGCTTTCCGGTGAACCTTCCTAAGCAACCGGCAATTCAACCACAACCACGACCTCACCACTGGCGGTCCCCTTCAGTGGTATTTCAATAAGCAGAGATCATTAGGAGGAAGTGAACACGATTTATTGATATACAGAATTCAATTACGCTATTTGTCTATTAGACTGCGATAGGAATTAGGAAAGGACTCCCCTGAAGTCTAGACGCTGGCGGTGGCGAAGATAAAGATGGAGGCTTGGATGGAGCACTGAGTGACTTGGGTGGAGATGGGGAGGAGGTGGGTCTTTATGGGATTTAAAGTGCACAGAGTGGAGGGAAGAAGATGACTGGACCAGAGCAATGATGTCAGCTTTGAGTTAGACAGCGTCTGAAAATGGAAGTGATGTGAAGGATAAACTTGCAGCCGAACACCCGGGAAAGCCAATGAGTGACTTCAGATCTTCCTTATTGAATTCATAAGCTTCCTTTAAAATTCCTAAATGTTCAGAAAGCTGTGAAAGCAATAGCCTTTAGTAGGAAATATATATAATCTAGCAAAGGCCCTGCCCACAGCTTTATTTATTCAATATCACTGATGAAGGCAGGCTATGGAGTTATCTGCAGAACAAATAAACATCATCTTAACATTCAGCGTTACTCATACTGATGTGCTGCCTGCTGGTGTGCAAACCTTCATATCTGCTATTGTCTTATCTTCATGACCGCTACACGATCAGAATACTTTTGATTTTCAGTTTGAATTTTTCTGTATTTTAACAAAAAGGCTCGCTTGAGCGCAGAAATTCCCCCCGCAGGATTCCGCTGATTGTGAGCAGGGTTGCGGTCAAACGCTGCTCTTGCAACGGGAGGTTTCCGACTAAGTGAAATATTACAGAAGTATCTCGGTGGCAATTATCATAAGACCCAGTGAAACTCTGCTTCAGTGCTTCGCTGCTTAATTTCTTATCCCCTTGAGCAAGATATGCTGGACCAACGTTTGCAAAAGGAAGCAAGATAATCCTGTTCCACATTCACTGCTGAAGCAACATTTAACAACCTCCATTACATAACGACACATCCTCGTGTAAGAGCAATCAGATTTTCCTGGCTCTCCTTTATTAAGTCCTCATGAACTTCTTTTTCACGTCAGCTTGACTTTTTTTTCTTTTCCCCATTATGATCAAGGAAAACATTTTTTTTTTTTGGTTTCTTTTTGTAACTACTTTCCAGCCGTGACCACACTTTGAGAACAGATTGCCAGTTGACGATTATTTGCTGTTTAAATGTTTGCTGCGATCGAGTTGCGATATTTCGCTTTATGGTTGTCATAGTTTGATTTAAACTGGACTTAGTGAGCAGACTCAGGCAACTGTTGACAAGTTTGAAAGGTTCATTGAGTTGAGTGACGGTAAGATGACGACTATTGATGAATTGATGGCTTCAGTTCAGGGGAGCAGACAGGAAGGAGAGAGAGTTAATGCTGATTCAAGGGTGGTATGGATATGGCACGAAGTCTTTTGGATATTCCGGATTGTCTGACTTCCTGCCGAGGTGAATGAGAGCTTTACTGAAGTGGCTGGTGGGTTATGAGGCGACACGGGTGATTAGCTGGCAGGTAGGGTGTGAGCAGGAGAGTTCCTTTCTTCGCAGGATTTGGTAAATACAGTGGAGCAGTGCTGGTGGCGTCCACGGCCCAGAGGTGAGTAGTGACTGGAACAAACAGGTTTCCAGGGAAGATTCCAGGCAGGCATGGCGGCGATGATGAAGAACTGTGGTACCAGATGTATGTGTTGCTTGATCGCTTCATACCCAACAGGTGCGGGAAGGATAACTTAGTCAGGAAAACTCTGCCCCGGTGTGGAGCGGGGATACCAAGCCAGCCCGGCAACTTTACCTGAGAGTGATCACGGAAAAATAGAGAAAAGGGAAACAAAACCCGGGCCAACCCAACAACCATAACAGTAAGTAACAAAATGCAAACACTTTGTCACTGAACTCAAAGTTTTCATATATCTGTACTGTACTTGAGTGTTTATTTACCCCATAACTTTTTATTTTTATGTGAACATGTACTTGTTTTCACCTGTGTGCCCAGTGTGTATAGATAGTCCTGCCCCCTCTTTATCCGTGCCGGATCATTCCTCAGCTTTAATGCAGGATATGTTCCATGTGCCCAACTGGATTCCTGCTTTTAGGACTTTGATGACTTTTGTCGGCCTTTACGACCTACATTTGGGTCCTTTATCTTTATCCCTGGCGGGGTAAAATCAAAATTGCATTTGCCTAGGAATTTTTCATTCTTCATTTAAGCCTCATACTATAAATTAAAACCATAATGCTAAATGAGAGTAAAGCAGCTACACTCACCAGCTTTTAGCTGTTATTTTACAGCGTGTCTCTAATCCACAATAAGTTTCTTACTGTTAAAAATTACTGTCGGCCGTTTCGCTGTATAGAGTACAAGTTTACGGTAAAACACTGTCAGCTGCTTTTGCAATTATAAAGTTTGTGTTTGTGTGTGTGTGTGTGTGTGTGTGTGTGTGCATGTGCGTGTTCTGCTGTAATCTCCATAAACAGTTTATTATTTAAAAGATAACGATGCATCCTGATTTCTCGTCTCTCTTGAACTTTGTTGCTGAAATAATAGTCATAACACCACTAATGAATTGAGGCTAGATATTTACATTCCCGTGAGCTCATCAAAGGAAAAACATGGATTATACCATAAATATGGTAAATATACAATAGTTTGCTGTTGGTATTTTTTTTTTCCCTTTAAAGGCATCAGCATCTACAATGTACTGTACAAGTGTATTCAAAGATGCTTGGATACATTTGCTCTGTTTTTACAGCAATTTGTTGCATTGCATTTCCAGCTTTTCAAAAGAAAAGCTTCACTACCTGTGATCCTGTCTCTATATATATTTTATTAAAAGCACGGTGTTGGCAAGATATGCTTTGCACAGCCTATATCCTTATACTCACAGAATAATAGGTACATCAGTATGAACCAAGTCATAGAGTAGCACAGCCCTGTGGCAAATATGACCTTTGTAAAACTAAATATTCTAAATGTGTTGATACTGTGTCTGAGCAGGTTTATTATGGAGCCTGAAATACGTGTTGGTGTTGTATTGAATTGTATTGCGGTGCACCCAGTGTCTCCCCCCTTCCCCTTACATAAGGGAAGTGTGGGTGCAGTTAAAGAGACAAAGCATATGAACATCTTAGAGTTGAAAGCAATTACACGGCGCGTTGTGTTAGACTGAACATGTGCTCACCCACTGAATGTCTAAATTAAGCCAAATGGTCTTGGTCACAGGTATGAAATAAGACTGTACAGTTCAGTCACTGCCATCTGCGCGTTTGAACTGCCTTTATGGCATTCAAGACAGCTGACACGGTCTTGAACATCCGTGTTTAATCCATGGATTTCCTCTGCCTGTGGGTTTAATATATCTCTGCTCCTCGCGATGGGGTTATAAGCTAAACGGTCCCGAAGGTTTGTGAGGCTCCTTGTGTGCCTTCTGACAGGAAGTGTATCTGTTTTTGTTACACAGGGACTTTTAATGACATATAAGTCATGACAAAAGTCACTTTTGCTGTTGTAGAATATGGAAAAGGAACTCCCAGCCAAGCTTTTATGATGTTGGGTAGCATCTAACCCTCGGGTCAAGTTTAATCCAACAACAAGTCAGCCGTCAGCATTTTGTCCTGAGGGTTCTCTTAATGAAGGAAATCTGAGCTGCTCTGTCTGCTCTAATTGAAGAGGAATCTTATTTAAGCAGATGCAGCTCCACACATTAGCATGGTTAGCCAAATGTGTCATTCAGCACTTAAACGCTCATTTATATGCCTCCAAAAAGAGAGTTCCTAACTGCTGCTGTGTCTGAGTGAGAACCGTTCTTCTTTTTTTTTCTTTCCTTTTTTCCTTTTGATGTGTAACCATCTAAAAAATTACAAAATGACCAAGCAGCTAAAAATAAACAATGCAAGTAACAATGTGCTGTAGCAGTTAAATGCATACCATAAGCTATCTTGTTTTAATCAAAAGCGGTTACGGGACCATTTTTCCCTTCTGTTTTCCTTAACGCACATTACATATTCTACCTAACGCTCGGCGTTGTCTAGATCAGGGAAATTATCTCTAAGAAAGCTCGGGGGTCTCCACTAAAAACACAGTTAGTGTTAAACTCACTGTATTTATCAGCTGGAAGGAAAAACAGAAACATGGGTTGTAGATTTTAAACACAGCGTACATATTCTGACCTTTTTTAAAAAACATAATAATAATAATAATTTGTTCAAATGTTGCAGCCCATCTCCTGCCTGTTAGACTTCCGTCTGAAGTGCCTCATCCTTCTCTGACTCACAGATTTGCTCTGAAACAGGCGCTAGAGTGCCCTTTAGTGGACAGATAAGGTAGTGCACATCAGTGTCCATGTCCTTCGCATGGATTAAATATTATATCAAAATAGTATGAATAAAGGAACAAAACGTATTAGGGGCAAAATAATTTAGGGTGAGGGACGGTTACAAATCAGATGGCTCTATCTTCAGTTGGATCAGTTTGAATGAACAACAGCTCTTCCTGCTAAAAATTTGGTGTATTGATTGACATCTGGGAAAGTGCCATATTCAGCACTAAATTAGTCTTTTTTTGCTTATTACTCGATTGATGGCTTTTACCAGAAGCTCTCGGAAAGAATAACCTCATTCTGATAATCACCCACTCTGGAAATGATTGTAATTTGAGCTGAACATTACTAATTGGTGTCACTAAATGTAAAGATTTTCATTAGCCTGGGTGTAATTAACCATTTTGAGTGATCTAGCTCATTTTTTTATTTCTTTTTTTTTCTTTTTTATTGACATACAGCTGAAAACATGAGAATTCTGTATATCGATCTAATGGATCTTATTAGCCATGTCCTCTAGACCAAGGTGAATTAATCAAAGCAGACTTGATTTATATACCCCACCCCTTCCTTTCTTCTTCTTCCACCTCTCTTCCTCTCTGTGTTGCTAGCACTCTCTTTCCCTCTCTCTCTCTCTCTCACGCTGAGCTGAGGATTCATTTGTCTTGCTGATTAATGATGAGAACCATATCCTCCACAACACCAGTAAATTAAAAGAGATTGGGGACAGAGAGAAAGAACATCAAGGTCCATTCATCCCAATCAAATTTCACAGTAGGTCCAATTCATCCTAAGCTTTATTTGTATTGTCTGCCATATAAACACAGAAAGCACCAGTCATTCATGTTCTCCTCCCAGACTGTCTCTGGCAGTCTAGGGATTTCATCTGGCAACTTTCCAGGTGCATGCTCATTTTTCCAGCCTTTGGGATACAACTGCATTGCTTCAGTGTGTCTGTTTCAGACAGTAATTGTTCAAGAGCTGCAGCTTTGGCTGGCAGTTGGCACTGCTGTCTGTGCAGCATGTGCAGCGTGTTTGGTTTTATGACACCCTACAGTGGAGAACTCGAAATGCATGCCGTGTCCTGCTGCGCACTGTCCGATGTAAAGTTGAACACCGCGCATTTTCTAAACATTGTGAACTGTAGGACCAAAAAAAAAAAAGAGTTCTTCTTTTGCAGTGGGATCCAATATTCTGACATGACTCGGAAACTCATATTTTAACGTAAACCTGAACATTATCCCAAACTTTAGAGGTTTTAGAAACATTCCCAAAGACGTGAGTTTATAAAATCAAGAACACTCACTGTGTAGAAGAAGAGGCTGTAGTCATGATGTCATCCACCGGTTTGTTTCGAAGCCTTGAGATTGGCGTTTGGCCAGCACCATTTTCATTTTCTGGAGAATCTGCTCTGACTCAGAACCTGGACACTATCCACATCCTTCAGGGGGCGACTCATGAATCTCTTGTCCTAAAGTAAAGTCTGCGTCATCATCTCTACACGGGACCACATTCCACAAAATGACAATTGCACTTAATAAGAATTCAGAACTAATCCCGGAGGGAGACACAAATCCCTCGGGGGTTGCATCAGGAAGGGCACCTGGCATAAGCAGAGCTACCACTGTGGCGGCTCCTTGCTAATAAGGAAGCAGCTGAATGCAGCATTTTATCTTTCTAAGAAAAAAAAAAAGGGGACTTTATGGTACACTATCTATACTGCTATCTAATAGTCACACTTCCTGACAGCAGTGGTTGTCAAAGTTCAGCCCAAGGAATGCCAGAGATCTGCAGTGAACAGCAGGTCTGCAAAACAAGTTGCTATAAATCTTGTAACTTATATCTTTAAAGCGCAGATATATTGTAGTTAGTTCCATAAGTATTTGCACATTATACATTTTTAAAGTAATATTTTTCCTTTGTATATCACCACGTTGGATTATAAATAAAACAAGTGTTGTCGATTTCAGCTTCAATTCAAGGGTTTTAACAAAAGCGTTATTTTAACTGTTTAAGAATTACAGCTGATTTTATGCATAACGCTCCATTTGCAGAGGCTCAATGTTGACGAGCAGTTTCTCGGCCAAGTGAGGCCTGTTCCCGTATTATTTTATGACTGATCAGGGAAATAGATCCGGAGTTTTGAATCTATTAACTGGAACTCTTTCATTTTTTTTTCCATCCCAATATTAAAACCAAGCCTTATATTTAAAATGTTAGTCGATCCAACTGAGGCTCTAAAAATTGAGGACTATTTTTGAAAATGGCTATAATTCCTAAACAGTCAATGTAAAAAATCTGTAAAACCCCTCGAATTAAAGGGGAAAATCTGCAATTTCATTTAAAGGCCACTGTGGTGGTGTACAGAGACAAAATTTTAAATACTTACGGACCTAAGTGTTTGCCAGCCTCTGCCCTACGAAGCAAGACTGTCGACTTACAAGTGGCAACAGAGAGAACCACCAGGAGTCCTTCTCAACGCAAACATCTGCACAACATTTTATTGCAGTCCGTCCAAAAGCTGTGAAGCTCATTCAGACTTGACCAAAGTGCTAGACTGACTGACGGCGGCATCCCTCGAGCCCCGCTGCTGCATCACTGTTAATTCCAGCTTTAGATTGCCAAGTCTGACTCGGGGAACGGACCTGATAACAAGAAACAACAAAATCAAGATGTTTGTTCTCTGGCTGTTGTTACTTCTTTCACTTTAATCTGATATTCGTGGGGACGGTGGCTCAAAAACCTATTCTCCACCTCTCTTAGAGCTTTCTTCAAAAGTAAACCAGATTAAACTCAGCTGTTATCAAAGAATCAGCGGCTGAAAGCATTTATCTGTATTTGTATGACTGTTGCAAATTCATACATATATCACACTGAGAAGTGACTCTGTGCATAATAAGCACTTGATCCAGAACAACTTCCTACTTGCTCCGAGTTACAGTTGCTGTTTATATAACCACGCTCTGTAGTCATTTGTGTGTGTTGGTTTTTCTTCTTCTTATAGTTTAATGTTTTTAAAGCAGCATCTTTGATATCCTTCCCTTCTTTCTGTATCGCATTACTGGAGCTTTTGCAACAACCCCCCCCCCTTTTTTTTTTCCGCCCAACATTAGGAATCAATAACTGCCATCTTCTCATGCTTGGTTGGACGCAGTGACTGCTCAACTCTCAGCAGGACCTTGTAGTGTGTGGACAGTAATTCCACATTGTTCAGGGACTCAAACAGGCCCTAAATTTTTCAATTATCCCTGCAGCGTTTGGCAGCTTCCCAAAAGGCATCTCAAGTGACTGGCTTCCACAGGAAATAGAGGGAAGTTCTGAGAAGCACTCAGGTCACATTTCCCTAATTAATGCGATTTTCCTCTGCTGTTCTAAAATCAACTGTAGTTTCATCCTTTTTTTTTTTCTTTCTTCACCTGCCACTGCCTGGGTGGTGTGTGTGTGTGTGTGTGTGTGTGTGTGTGTGTGTGTGTGGTGGTGGTGGTGGTGGTGGTGGGGGGGGGGTTGAGAGTTTGAAAATGTGCACCACAGAAAAACTTTGTGCTGATTTGCAGTGGACCCTTAACCATGCCAGCAAAATTCTGACTGGAGCTCAACAGAAGCCACTAGATCCCCCTGGGGGGGTCAAGGTTTTAGGTTTTTTTCCTCTAATTTGTCACTGTTTACATAATGTACCTTGGGTCTGGCTGAATCAGCTAATGCTAATGCTGACTGTGACTTAAAGTTAGCCCAATGCAAAACTTCTGGTGTAGATGGAAGCCAATCGTGGACGGCACTTCCTCTAACAGATGCTGTCCTGCTGTTCCTTTTAAAATGAGTCATGTTTGCTCTTTATGCCCGTTTATGTCTTCAGTGAACGCCTACAATCATCCTTCCACAATGGCTTATTTCATGTCCAAACACCCCGTGACTCATTCCAAGTTGGAAATGAGCTGTGTAACAGTATTCACGCTTTTAATTGCCATCCACATAAAGTTTCTAGATTTGGTAGCATTAGTGCAGCGGATAGCTGAAGCAATCTATCAAAAGTGGATACAAGCACCAGAATTTGCATGTTTGTCCCTCTGGAGTCAGTAATTTGAAAAATCCCATTAGTCACTTGAAGTTTCTAAATTTAAAAATGTCCATCTTGTGAAACAGCTGTTTCGCTGCAGAATTTCAGCCTCTGGATAATTTTCAGAAGGTTTTTACTCTCGATTCGTGAGCTTTGACTACAAGGAAGTCAAATTTATAGCTTGAAGGCATCTTCAGAGCTTCTTTGTTTCAAGTAAAACTAAATTATTCCAGCGACACATACGTTACATGTTGCTCCACAGGTCCAACGACGTTGAGGATTAACTTTTTGATGACGCTGTAAAGGTTTGGATGTTTAGCATTCATCTGGTCCCAATTTATTCCTGTGCAATTAGTTTAATTGTATGCATTTGATGCATGGAAACCCTTTTATCCCAGGCTCAGCTCTCTCGTGCGGGCACATCCTGTCCTCAACTAGTTATTTATTTATTTATTTGAACAGGTTAACACAGAGAGACATTTACTGTCACATCAGCAGCCACTTTGACATTCAACAGTTAACCTGGCAAGGAACAGTTTCAAACCACGAACCTTCTTGCTGTGAGGTAACCAATGCACTGCTGTGCTGCCAAGTTATTTGTTATATGAGCTAACTCATGTAACTAATTGAAATACACAGGTTAGGTTAGTTAGATAATGTTCCACCCTCCCCCAGTTTAGTCTGTGGTAAATGACTGTAATTTATATAGCACTTTTTCTGCCCTCACCTAGCACTCAAAGCACTCTTAACGCTGCAAGCTGCACCCACAGACACACTTTTAATGCTCACATGCAAACCCAGATGGATGTATGAGAGGGTGCTTGGGGTTCAGTATCTGTCCCTGGGGCACTGCAAGATCTTGAGTTTTCTTGAAGTTTCAAATGGCCACAAAAAGAATCTTCTTGATGCAGGTGACCAGCCCGGCTGTCTGGTATATTGGCCGACTGGTGTAACTAATCCAACAACACTATTGAGTTTATAAGATTAGGTAGTTTTCCACACTCTCCTCGTTTAATCAATGATAAACAGACTGCAACTTTTGTAGGACTTTATTCTTTATGCTTTCCTTTTTACACTGCAAGCTGATATTTGTATTACAAATAATATCAGTACACTTCAGACTTATTAAGGCACTTTATCTGGTAAAAAAGAGAGATATGTGATCCAGTAATTAAATAAATATGTATATTTTCTTGCCTTTGTCAATAGCCGTCATGAAAATCACCATCATGAGATTTTCTAATGGCTGCTTTCAATTTTCTAATGGTCTTTATCAAAAAAGCAATCATAACAGAGCTTATGTACCAATTCTGATACTTGTATCCACCTGTGAGCAATTTCCCTGTAATGCTAAGTTATCTGCTGCGCTGCATGGGTAGAGTTTGGTCCATCAAGAAATAGCTCCAGCTTGTGTGTGTCTCTAAATGTATGAGATAAAGTGGGTTTACCTCTGAGTCCTTGTTAGGTTTATTTTTGAAAACGAGAGAGAGAGAGAGAGAGAGAGGGATAAAATGGAAATAAATCTGTTTTGAATGTTTGGACTTAAATTTTATGGAAATTGTTTTCTCTAAAAGCCAAACGTGTCAAACTGCTGGTGACATTAGTAGAGCCACCCCGTGGGCAATGGAAAACTGGCAATCTATCCTATAGTTGTTGACATATTTCAGCCTGGACCAAGCAACAGACAGAAGGGGGGGGGCTGGCATCACTACTTGCAGAGCCAAGATTGCTGCAGATGCTTTGTATCCATACTGTCAATACATCTATAAAAGTTTGTCTTTACCTGGCTGTGCTTCTCACTGAACAATCACTAAACCACTAGTTCTTCTCTTCACCAAATAAACCTACTTTAATACTCGGAGCGCTAAATTCAGAACTTGGGTTGGTCACAGTTTCAGGTTTGAATATTTTTTTTTCTTCATGCCTGAGTCGCAAATCCTGCAAATCCACTTCAAGTCTTTTAGATGAAACTATGCAGCTCTCTACAAACAAAGTTTCTTTGCCATACTATCAGATTTTCTGTCATTTGTCATACTTTAATTTATTTAAGATTCCAACTTACAGTGTGCATATAATTTGCATCTCATCCGCCAGCACACATTTTTCTCCATTCAGCCAGTAAACAGCCCTTGGACTTAGCTGCCACCTTTTCAATTACTAAGCCAGTTCGTTTGTGGGGTATGCTGTTGAAGGATTTATCAGCAAAACACACATTGAAACTCCTGAACAAAGAGCCTTTTCAAACATTTTTCTTAAACGTTGGCTACTTTGTACACCCTTTGCCATTTCTAGAACCTTCTGCACCTCACCCCTCCATTGTTTGGATGTTGATTTGACCTCTTCTTACCTCTATTTCTTTTTGATGAAAGTAACAAGCAAGGTGTCAAGGAGGAGGAAAGAAACATTTCATTTTAGAAAAAAAAAAGAGTGCCCTTTAAATTGTGGCCCAAGGAAGTCCTTTCAGCATGAAGGGCATCTCTGCTGCACTTCCTCATAACCCAGGGTCATTGTGAGAAATAACACAAAGCCAGTCCTTCAGACATTTTCCATACTGTATATGCTGCTTTTATCACTGACCATGCTTCTACTAACTGGCAAAATGAGAACAATTTTCACTGAGAAATATAATTATAGCTTCCAAGTCAGGAGGAGCAAGCTGTACATGTTACTCACAGTAGTCACTATATTCAGATGTTGGTAGCTACATCGTTTGGAGTGAGCTCTTTTCACTTGCTGAAAAATGGATTTTAAAATGACAACGTAGGTCTTCTTTGTTTCCAGGTGGATTCCGACTAGTGTCACTAACAAACGCCCTCATATGCTGTAAAAAATTATTTTAATGTGTTTGGATTTCACGACGTTGAAAACTAGGTGCACATAAGATTTTAATCTGACAGTTCTTTACTTTGGTTAACAGAAATTTGACTCACTTAAAAGGTAGTTACACGACAGCAAACATTAACTAAACCTTAGGACAGCAAACTGATTAACTACTCAAAAGCTTCGGAGAAGCTCGGGAAAACATTAGCATAGCTGGAATGTTTGGTATGTGGTTGGATGGCCAGTGACAAATGAAGGGTTCATCTCTTGCAACCTGTTGCAAGTTTGATCCACTGTTTCAGGCAACACCCGCTGCCACACTTGGAAGGTTGATGGGTGCGGTAACTGCAGATCAGGTACAGAGCAGTGATATATGCAGAAAGAACAGGCACAGCGTTAATGACGTGCAATAGCGTAGATGGTAAGAAAGGAGAGCAGAGGAGGTGTGGCCACTGCATCGAGGGAGATGCTCCAGCACTGTGGGATTTTGGCAGCATAACTAAGATACGGAGCACATCACAGATTCGGCTCTAACTATAAGCTTTATGAAAAAGGAAAGTTAAAAGTAGTGAAGGTGTCTGCTTCCCTGAAACCAAACTGCAAGCTGGTGCCAGAGAATGATCTTCCTTCTATTATCCCTTTGGAACTCTAGCCATAAGCGAGCCTGCACTCGGAGAGTAGTGCTGCATTGGGATACCTTGGTGCTGTGAGGTCTGTAATAGTGATGCTCCTAGTAGCTAATCCACTGACTGTTTAAACAGGAGGGGGGGGGAAAACAAATTGATTAGTCTTAAAGTCAGAAAAACACAATCTAATGGATGAGGTTAAACACTGTCCATATGAACACTGCTGCACTTTGTGCCATACAGAACACTGAGCACACATGATATCAGGTTCATTTGCAGACTGTAGCTAACATTAGCACTGCTAGCACCAGCAGCCCTCTTCCTTCCAGGGTAACATCCCACACACCCATACTGAAAAGTGGTTATGCATTGCTCTGGCAGAGAAGTCACACTAGTTTACTCAGTCACTCTTAGTCAGCGTAGGGGACAGCACTGCTTCGGTCTCATTTTACATCCTGCTCCATTATATCTCCTTGGCTATAGCGGTGGGCGGCTGTATACAATCTCAGGACCAACAGTTAATTTGATAAAGGGATGCATGTCACATGTGTCAACTCAAATACAGACTACTGGATCATACTTGATAAACAAAGAAACAAGCCTTTTTATTAAGGTGAAGCAAGAAGTCTGAAAGGCAGCAAATAAGAGTTCCGTAAAGGCAAACACGGTATGACTCAACAAAGAACAGATGCAAATTGAGGCTTTAGATAACACAGGAGGTAATCAGGAAGTGTAAACATAAGAATAACAAGACACAGCTGAAACTAATTAAGACAATGATAAAGGAAGTAAGACTAACAGCAAGGCAGGGGACAGATGACTAACAAATTAAGACGGGAAGTAACTTAACAGGGAGATACTCAACACAGAGACAGACTTGACAACAGGATACAGGAGCGTACTGTGGAGGCAAGAATAAACTAAAACACAAGAAATCAAATATTAATGAACTGCAAGAGACACAAAACCCTAGTCATCAAAACATAAAATGAGTGTAGCAACATTTAAATGCCACGCTGACTAGTGGCGCATAACTTTGAGATATGATGGAACTCAATCAGCAAAGTGAAGAAATGTACATTTTATGATCAATTTTAAAGGAAGTCAATCAAAAAGAAGTTAATATGGGTTAATAATACTAACATGAGATTATTTCCAGAGCTTTCACTGGTATTCGGTTTCATGCTTTTTGAGGTGTCAGTGATCGAGGATGCAGGCTGTTGCTACTGTCAGGTGAAATTAACCACAGAGACTGGTCACAGGTGCTGCACTGAAAATATCCTCGTGATTGCTTTGGTTGCTAGCAGATTGCCACAGGGCGGCTGCATCAGTCTTTGGGTGGCTGCAAAAAAAAAACAAAGCAACTCCAAGGAGGTCTTCGTTGCAGCACCGCATACCTCTTCATGACTGATTTCACCCAACGACTGGCAGCAAACTCCATCAAACTGTCAGGACTGATCGTTCTCATGGTGCGGCTGTGGCTCAGGATATAGAGTGGGTTGTCTACTAATTGGAAGGTTGGTGGTTTGATCCCCGCTTTCTCCAGTCTGCATGTCAAAGTGTCCTTGTGGCAAGAAACTGAACCCTGAGTTGGGCCCCACTGCATAACTGCAACAACAATATACTTCACAGCGACTGCCAGCAACCCGTCAGGGAATACACATTTATCCCTAGTGGCCAAAGGTTGCCTGGGGGTCACCAACTGGTCTCTGGGCCTATATGACTAGGGCCTCCCAACAAAGTTCATATAGCAGAAAGATCTGTCTTTAAGTCGTAGAAGGCATAATGTTCAACATTTTAATCCTCATGCTTTTTTTGGGGGGTCTAAAACTAACCACAGATGTACATCAGGCTGTACCTAAGTTGTCAGAAAAGTTAATAAATGTGGTATTACATCTGTCACCACGACACATTTGGGAAAACAACTTGGTAATATGCAATTTCTAGGACAACAGCTATTATAAACACAAATATTCTTTGGAATGAGATGAAATGGCCCTTACTCTCCGCTGCACTGCATTATCCTCAGCATGAAACTAATTTCTGCTTCTGACCCATCTCCTGTTTTACAGCCTTTAATGACGACGTGCTCATTTCAGGTAAATTTTTGTACATAGTCTCAGCTGAGCAACTGGTGTTTGGCTCATGTTGCCACAGCAATATACCATCAATTCATACCAAGAGCAGACATGTAGTGAGTGAATGATTCATTATTAGATGTGTTCTCATTTGGTATCTGCTTCTAGCTCACTATCACAGCCAGAAACACTAATACCACAGATGATGGTGCAGCACTCAAAGCCCAGCAGTACAACAACAGGGTGTCAGGGTTGCAAGCTCTACAAACATTGGCTTCTTTCTACCGGCAGAACACACACATGGAAATACACCCCCCCCCCTCCACCATCAGTGCCGCCGCTGCCTCCAGCATGTGCTATTTTGCCAACTGCAACCCTGGGCAAGATAATAAGATGGCTAGCAGACATTTTGTCAATATTTCTGTCTTGGCTCAGAGTGTGCCTGGCCCACTGCTTACTGATAGATGTGTTGACTTTTTTTTTTTCTTTTCTCCACAGTAGCTCTGCCCTGGTTTGCTGGACTGCGAGAGAGCAAGTCAAGGCAAGTGCACAGGGAGGGGAGAAGCGCTCACTAATGCAAAGCAGTTCATTAAAATCAGGCACAAAGCATCTATCAGGGGGGAGGGATGCTGCTAATCAGTGCCTGTGGTTAGTCCAGTAATATGAAAAAAGAAGATGGTACACTTCTCAGCTGTGCTGTCTGGGGAGCAGCAGAGTTGGTTGATGCTAAGGAGCCGTGCAGATGATTGATTTTCCAGAAGGATGCTTTGAGACACTGCTCTTGGTCTGGCATCTGATTAACATACATGGCATTATTCATGTCATGAATATACAAGGAGGCAAGGAACAAATAAATACTGACATGCATCCAGGAGCTGATAAATATTAAATGGAGCACACATGGCTTCAGATTTTACCATTTCATAATTTGAACATTCATGCTGTGAGGCCCCTAGCCAAGGTCTAATCTCAGGTTTGAAAAGGTTGAGCAGCCAAGTGTGGAGACCAAAAAACGTCTTCACAAACATCATATTTGTGCTGTAGTTTGGTGTCATGAATTCAGCTTCTGTTTAAAGTTTGCTGTTGATCCAGAAACCTCAGTAATACAATAAAGCAGCCTCTTATTTGCTCCCATACATGACTTTAGTACAATGAGTCATCTTGATTAACTTGCTGCCTAAACTGATATTAAATCAAATTGCTCCAAGTACTGAACAGGAATGTATATTCAATTTTATTGTACTATTTAAATAAAAAAAAACAAAAAAAACACATGAATTAATGCATATAGTGCAATGCGTATACAGGCCTGGGACCAAAGCGTATGAAGTGGACAGGGAACCAGCTTTGTGCTTTACACACTCACACACAGTGTCCACAAAACAGAGTTTATAAACTCAAATGCAGAGCAAGACCAGTTAATCTACATTCAAAAGAACTGCAAGAGGCAGTCCTACAGGCTACACTACAAATTTAAGGATAAACAGGCTACTTTAAACCACATCATGAAATGGTCTCCATGATTACAAACAGGCTTGCATGGTACGCTCACAGAGCAGCGCAGCCGGAGTTATAAAAGCACAAAAAAAAATCTGCCTTTGCGAAGTGGACTAAGCAGAACAGATGTGTTCTCTAGGTGTAGAAGTACATCAGTGGACTCACCATGTACTAGTTGGCTTCACACTTCCATTTGCTTTGCAATGTGCAAATGAGATGATGCTTTAAAACTAGCTGCACAGGCTCATGGATGGTCTCTTTTTCCCAAAGTCTGGCTTGCAGAGGCCCATGTGCCCCAAAGTCAGCATCCTCCTGAGTCGCGCTCGCTGCAGCAGTTCCCGCAGAAGCACCAAGCTACTGCTAACCAAAGAGTTAACTTGAATTTGAGCTGCAATAACTTTTCGTGTGGCTTTCTTAGAGTTGTAGAATTCAGCCGAGGGGGGCATAGTGACCTTTGAGAAAAGGTCTGAACCCCCAAAGCTTGCCATAATGCCAACGCTTCACATAAACATTTTATTTAAATAAATTCAATTTTTTTTCCAAGGCTATTTGACAACTAGTTTTAGTTCTGAGTTTAATTTTAGTTAACTGTAATGGCCTTGGTAAAACCATAGCCACTATCCAAGCACTGTAACAATCATGTAATGTGAAAAAAAAAAATTAAAGAAAATTAAATAAAGAGAGTGCCCAACTAAACCCATATAAACAATAGAAAGTAGTTCATGAATGAATGATTGCAGAAAAAAGTTATTTTAACACCCTATAGCTAGCTGTAAAGCTAATGTTAGCAATGTGTTAGCAAATGCTATCTTAGCTAGCTATTGTAGTTAGCTATCGCTCTTACAGACATGACGGCGTTAGGGTTTCCACCTTTCACAAATGAAAGTAAAGGACCCCCCGCCACGGCTTCTAGGACCATGACCGACATGGCCCAAGTCACCTCGACTCACATTTTATGTTGTGCTTTTTTTTTTTTAAGGGGGGATCAAGAAAGCAATTAGTCATACATAAAATCAAATACTTTCTTAGCAATTAAGACTTTATTTTGAAAGATTGCTGCATATATATTGCTGTTAAATAAGGCTACATTACATGCAAATATATAACAAAATGCAAGAAGCACAACTTGCGCACAAGTTACTGCACAATTAACCTAGTGAATGATATACTGTATGATCGACCACATGACAGTAGCACTAGCACCTAATCTGATCTGTTTGTGTAGAGTGTGCACTAATGAACTAAATAAGATGAGAACTTTTTGCTGGCCATCAGGACTGAGAGAAGGCCCATTTGTGAAAAATAAAGTCAGCAGAGAGCCATGGATTATCTCAATAAAGATTTAAAACAAGATGGTGGTGGTGGGGTGGGGTGTTCAGTTTGAAATTACTTGCAGAGTATGCATAGTTACACACACACACACATATATATATATATATATATATATATATATATATATATGTATGTATATATATGTATGTATATATATGTATGTATATATATATATATATATATATATATATATATATATATATGTATATATATATGTATGTATGTATGTATATATATATATATATATATATATATATATATATATATATATATATATATATATATATTAATGTGTTCGTTCATATAAAAAGTGAATTAAAACTGGTAAAATATGTGTTAGTTTGTGATATTGCTCATTATCTAAATTTACTGCTCTTGCATTGAAATTCGTGTCCCAGTGGCACGTGGGTCACATATTAGTCACTATTAGCATTAGCACTTTACATATGACTGGGTAGCATTAGCAATTTATAGCCGACAGGCTGTGTTGTTTGTTTTTTTGAATCATATTTTCAAGGTATACATCCCTTTCTCTTGTATTTTGATGAGAGTGAAGACAGGCTTCTAGCCAGGAAGCTTTCAGGCCGGCGCTATTGGACAATAGCGCTAATCTTGTAGCACTGTGCTACCAGATTAGGAGTCTGCAGGTACACTCGCAGCTTTGTCAGGATGCTTGGGCACAAAACAGTCAGCTTGCTAATGTTCACAAAGCTTACGTTCATCACCCACACACTTTCATGATAACAGCTGCTAATTAGTGCTAAACCCAAAATGCAGCTTCATTTAACGTGTAGTATTTTGCAAAAATATTTTTAGAAAACACAAAGTTGATAAAAGTTCCACTTTTCTTTCAAACAGAAACAGATGAACAAACTAAAACAATGAAAACTTTAACAAACTAATTAAAACTCAAGTGTACTTTCTAATATAGCGGTAAGCAGAAAAAAAAGGTGGGGGACTATGGTACAAATACTGGCAGCTGTTTATTCTCACTGTTTAAACATTACTTTTTTTTTTATTTTGCACAAATAGACACAGAGCACACACACAGAGCCCACTGGCAGATGATCCAGCCGTGCCTGTGACAGTGATTCAGATAACAATGTCACATTCATTAAATGTGTTTCTTGAAATCGCCCCCTTTTTTGGCATCCTCCCACTCAAGACTTCGGTAAGGTGGGGGAAATGGTGGGAAATACAAACGAGATGCCACCAAGTTGTTCTAATTTTAAAAAAGAGTTCATTTACAGAAAATTTGTATCACTTTCTCTTATCAAGAGTAATTAAGGAGATATTGACTACAGCATTACCGTGTAATTTTAAGTCTATTTGCACTCCCCTAGATTAAGCCACAGTTAAAGTATGCATGGAGTCAAATCGAGCACTGTCAAATGTTATAAGATAAGTAGAGATGCTCAGCTTTCTTTGTATCACCTGGCTTCCTCCTTTTCCTCCTCTCTGATAATTACTATGACAAGGGTGTCACTTGGATGGAGACATACTATATGTATTGGTAAACATCTGTAGAAATAATTGATGCTGTCTTTAGCTTTTGATGAGGGTCGTGTAAAGGTAAGAGCTACATCATTTACCCCAAAGTTGGGAAATTATTTTGTTAGGGCACTTAAACACAACAAACATATAACAAATAGCTTGGATAATTAAAGTTTTTCTGTGTTTTATTATCATATTTATGGCGATTGCTCCTGTGTGTTGCCCCTGGATGCCAAATAGTGCATATCACACAATAAGCTCTACTTTGTGGACTTATGGACCACAGGGAGGAAATGGATATTTTAGGTTTGCTGAAAAGTGAAGCAAAGGGGAATCAGCTTTTAACTGAGGGGGGTGGGGGGTGGGGTGAAAGTGCATTTCAAAACAAAAACATCTTAGAAGCATGTATCTAATAAACGAATCCTGCATTAAATGCAACTCAAGAAAGAAACTGAAAGTGAAAGTATGTCCCGAACTTGCCTAGGTATCTTGTGTATGCATCACAGAGGTTATTAGCCCAAAGTCTAGGGTTGTTGCCTTTGAATCATTAAGTAAAGGGTGAGTGTTTGAAGCTCCTTGATATAATGATCCTTGGCAACTCTGAGAGTTCAAAGTAAATTGGCAAGGGTAAAAAAGGCTTTTCTGCCACTGAACAAAATAGAGAAATCAGCCAGCTATGTTTAATAGAATTTTCATCAGTGCTCAACCAGTCTCTCAAATGGGTTATCTAAGATAATGGCTGCATGGGTTCATTACCTCCTTGTCAAATTAAATTTCTTTTTCTCCTCCAGGCAGATTGGATAGTGATTACAGATCTAACCAAAAGAAGGCTCTAACTTTCACGCTGTAAAATGGAGAAAGGGCCGCCATGACAGCAAAATTAGCCTGTTTCATCCTAACCCTTTGTTGTAAACTGACCAGACTGCATCACAGAAAGAATTGGTGCCTGATGCTGCAGCGCTGTGGATTGCCTTTGTGCGCCTTCTTTCTTTATATCTGTGACTCTTATATAATTGAAGTGTCTTCTGGGGAAAACGAGATGATGCAAACCACAACAAGCAGTATTTGTTCAACAACACAATCTGAAGACTCATCTCGTTTGGTTTTAATCATTATTGTTGTTGTTATTGTGTTTTGATAAAGTATATGAAAATAAATGGTGTATTTTAAACTCTGCTAAAAATATATATATATATACCATCCAGCCATCCATCCTAATGGCTTTGCGCTGGGGCCTCCGCCCAGTGGGACATGCCCAGAACACTTCAGCTAGAAGGTGCCCAGGAGGCATCCTGGTCAGATGCCCAAACCACTTAAAGGAGTAAGTGATCTACTCTGAGACCCTCCTGAATGACTGAGCTTGCCGCCCTCTTAGCCACTTTGGGTTTGAGGAATTTTTTATTTATTTTTTGAAGCCTCACGTTTTGCATTTTGCTTCTTAATGCCTCAGTCACACCGGCCTAGAGACCAGTTAGCAAGAATCTGGCAACAACTGGTCGTGAGGGAAAAAAAAATTAATTCCCCCAACCAGTTGATAGTTGTTGCTGAAATGAGGGCGCCGCACCAGAAACCTCCTTGCGATTGCTTTGGCCACAAGCAGACTGCAGCGGTCTCGTGTAGTGTACATTAAAGAGTCGTCTGCAAACACTCAACATTTACCCTCCAAGCTGCAGTAAAATTTGAAAAAGTGCAATGGAAACCAGAAATGGAGACCATTCGCCTTCAAAAGTAAAAGCAGCTTCTTTGGAAATGTGTTGGCTGGGGCAGTAAGGCACAACTTTGAAAGCGAATGGTCTGTTTCTAGTTCGTGTTGCACTTTTCACAGTTTCACTACAACTTGGTGAGAAGTTTGTGTTTGCAGCCAGATCAACATCTGCGATGCAAATTGCAGCAATCTGCTAGCAACCAAAGCAATCTCAAGAAAGCTTTCAGTACAGCACTGTATACCTGTTTGTAACCAGTTTTATGCTAGTCGCTGGTGACTAGCCACAACCTCGGAATCACTTGCAACTGGCAGCAAGACCCTTTTTTTTTTTCTAGCAACCATAAGTTATTGGGGGTTCACTGACTGATCTCGAGGCCTGTGTGAATGGGGCTTAAGCAACTGATTTCACAGCGACTGCCAGCAACCGTGAGCAACCACTCACAATCGCAACTGATCAGGGAACACACATATTTCCCTAGCGGCCAGTGGTTGCCAGATGGTTGCTAATCAGACTCCAGGCTTACGTAACTGAAGCCTAAATTTTGAGCTAATTCTTGCTAGCTTGATAAGTAAGGTGCATCCATAGATGACACAGCTAGCAACTCGATATTGTATGATGGAGGTTAAATGGGTTGCCTAAGTAAAAAATAAATCCACCTCCTGTGCATTGATCATTGTGGTGAAAATATTCTAGAGAGACCAAAACTGTTGCATTAACCTGGCTGTGAACATGTTTTGGTCTTTTCTGTTATAAAGTTGGGCAATTTGAAGTTCAAGGAAGCCGACTGGCTACTGGAGCTAATCAGGGAGCAGTAAATAGTGTTCAACTAGCAAATACGAGAGCAATCAGCAAAGTCAGTTTTCAATATAGTATCAACAATACGTAACTGAACGAAGCAAAGTTACATAG